>DWHP01002726.1:0-14128 GCA_018247895.1 Parnassius honrathi
GCATTAAGCTACTATTTCACGCTGGTATTCTGTGAGAGTGTGGTCCCTCCCCGGTCGAGCCGACCCATTCGTGCTACGATTATATTTTTAATATAACTGCAGCATGGCTCTACCACATAGGAAAAATTATTGAAAATAAAAACAAAAATTTTGAATTCAATAAATTATGTAATTAAAATCTACCGAAATTCAAATCACATCCATTCTTGCCTGTGACGCTGCGAAGGGACAAGGTCAAAGATGCCTTCTAAATTTATTGTTTTATTGCCATTCGTAAAGTAGGATGGATATGATTCCAATTTCGATAGATTTTAATTAGTTATCTATTTAATTTAAAAATGTTTGTTTATATTTTTTGTACAATATCAGTGTCATACCAATTTTTTTCCAGACGGTAAAAAGGTCATCCAAGTTCAATAAAAAACGGCTCAATCTATTTTGATGAAATTTTTTCATGTATTTGAATGGATCTCTAGACGGTTTAGATTCACAATTGAACCCAGTAGGTGACGCTGTTATCGAAATTCAGAAATCACCCGTGCGAAGCCGGGGCGGGTTGCTAGTCATAATATATAAATATATTTTCCTTGTGGTGACGGCATAAGAGAATCCGTCGCTTAGAGAAAGATTTAAACAAAAAAAAATAACTTTAGCATTTCAATGTATTTACGAAAATGTAATATATGTACATAAAAAACGTGAATAGTTTTGACAGGTACTAGGTACAAACAGAAGCTTGTAATGGCAGTTACTAGACTATTACAGCTAAGCAGACATACAATACAAAAGCGACAGTAGCCTAATAGCAGGGCGTGGACCGCGAACTCAAAAAGGTCGTGGGTTCAAATCCACCATTCGACTACTGACGTGAACTACTCTTAACACAAGCAATTTAAGCTTACCACGAGTGGTTAAGGTGAATATTAGTAATGTTTATAGCATTGTTAATATTTTTTTTTAAAACAAAAAGACATTCATTTGTGCGCCAAAGTATACGCTTTTACAGCAGCATCCCCGAAAGTGTTCAATATTTGTCAATCAAAAAGTTTAAAAACTGTATGACAACTATGTGTATAATACATGAATAAAAATAGCCCCTGTGAATGAGGCGATAGCTACCATTTATAAAAGAACCAATTATAATAGAACAATAACTATATATTATATATGGTTAATATATTGGTTTCTTTATAATCTATGTAAATTATTGTAAAATTTTATGTCCAAAAAATAATCGCTCTGGGTTTTTTGACGGCTTTTACTAAGACAGACGTATTTTCCGAAATTGTGGTAAATACAAGCTTGCCATCAGTAAATAATATGTTGGAATCTATATTGAATAAAAACATTATGTTCTACACTATTTCATCACTGCATTCCGTCTGTCGGGTGTCAAGTAAATTACAGAAAATCTTATGGCACACGATAGATGTCGGTCTTGGTGTTTTCGTCTGATGCAAGGGACAATTTTTTTTTATAGAATACGGGTGACAAATGAACACACAGCCCAACTGATGATAAGTGGATGCTGTGGCCCATAGATATCCACATTTATCCTCAGTTAAGTATCAAAATGCATTGTCACCCTTGAGAACTAAGATGGAATACCTCGATTCCAGTAAATAGTCTCCGCTTCTCTACACTCACCATACGAAATACAGCAGCATTAAGCTGCTGTTTTATACTGTGAAATCGTGGTCCTACCTCGGTTAAGACAAATCGTTCGTGCGACAACCATAATACAGTCGACTCGTGGCTACACCACATAAAGAATGTACATTAGACTGACGCAAAGCACGCTCTTGAACTCTCACATGTCGATTTCCTAATTTTTTTCAAGAATACTAATAGTGCTAGTAGTTTACGTGGTAGAGCTAGGCTGCAGCTATATTACAGTTGTACCAGAATGGGTCAGCCTCCGTCTCGTCGGTCGCCGGATGGTCTACTCCAGTTTACTTACTTTTTACTGGAAACGAGGCATTCCATCTCAGTCGCCAGGGGTGACATCCCATTTGCATTTTGATTCTTAATTGAGGATAAATGTAGATGTTTATATGCCTCAGCATCCACTTACATCAGGTGGACTGTGTGCTCGTTTGACACCCTTATTCTATGAAAAAACCATTCAGCAGTGGACTAAAGAGCCAATAATAATGAAATTATCTTGTCAGTCATTTAATTTAGTGCAACTTGCTCATACCTCAAAGGTTACGTGTTTCGATATTGAAGAAACGGGCATAAAATAAAACAATTGTAGATTATTTTTTCCGATATCTCATGTCATCACATTTTTATTATATTTTTTGTTGGTATATATACGCCTGTAACGAAATCCACGGAATGAAATGATCTACTCCAGTATACAGGTTTTTTATAGGTATACAAGTTATTATATAATCGTAATGTATATGAAGCCGTACAAATTTATTGTACTTCTTTGAATGTTATAATTATTTCTTTTAAATTATTTAATATGTCTTAGCAACTATGCTATTTGAATGTAAACTTATCGATGCTTGGGCTACAAAAATTCTTGACTGCCTCGTTGGTGCAATCGTTGTAAGCGCGACTGCCAATCATGTGGTTCCGGGCTCGAATCCGACTGACCAAAAATATTACTTGTTGGGTTTTTCTGTCGAAAAATTCTTAGTAACAGCCTGGAGTAAGAACGTTGGCAGTTTTCATTACCGTGCCTCAAAAATCACGTAAAGCCGTTGATCTTGCAGCAGCGTCTCCGAACGTGCTGAATTGCCGTCTCATCGAACTATGAGAGTGAAGGGATAGAGTAAGCAACTGTGCCTATATACTTCTGTACTATATTCCTGTACCGCGCAGGTCACAGTAACCGAAATTAAGGTTGGAGGACACTTTTTATTAAAATCCTCAGGACGGGACTAAATAAATTAATTTGAGACGTAGGTATCGCATTTTGACATTGCTTTCCTTTGACCATATGTGTATAAAATATCTGGGTTAAGCGATGTCATTATACCACCATCTATGTGCAGTCGCCTTTACGATATCCGTGGGACAAATTGGATTCTTTTATTACGCAATGAATAAAAATAATAAATTAACGTGCTGCTCCTCAAGTACTTGTAAATAATCAAGAACAGAGCCACCAATCAAATGCAAGCAATATTTTTCCTCTCAAATTGGTTTTATATTATACAAACTATAACCAATTTGACGCCATTTCTTTGTATGTAGTAATGTTTAACTTTCCGAGCATATCTAGTCCAGATATGTACGTCATTCGTGAGAATTTTTTTTTCTATAGCTTGGTCACCTAAATAATTGAATTCACCGTTTTAATCATTATTAATTTTATAAAAATTATTGTCCAACAAGATAAACTTTTTTGTAACTTTTTAATCTTAAATAGTAAATGTATTTTAAACATAAATGTGAAGAGCGCTGTATTGAGCATTCAAGGTCTAAATTACTTCAAAAGTGAATCAGATACGACGCGTTGCAGTGTCTTCCAATCACACACGGCCAGTTTTCGCGGGCGGCTGGAATAACTGGGGCCCGAGATTGACGCGATACATACCATTAGGGACCTAACGAACATCTCAATTTAGCTAACCACCTGCCTTGAGAGGTCTTCGAGCCAGTCCTTTAAATAAAATCAACGTCTATTTCAATGGAATTCGGCGTTAGACTCGACGTATATTCTAAAGATATCAAGGCCGGTTTCTAGCAACGAAAGTCCATTTCTTGTCTGGAACGAGGTTTTATAATCAATTTATTTTTATCGAAATTAGAATAAATACATTATTTCGCACGCACATGTTAACGCACCTATACATAACTTCAGCAGCAACCTTAGCACTGCGATAATATTATGAGCTCTCAAAAATAGTCAAGTGCATTATTATTTATATAAATAATTAGTGTTCTGATTTTGAATAAATTTTTGAAACTTGCATTAAAAATTAAAGTAATTCCGGTCGTGTCGGTTTACTGTCCCATCGGATTATGAGAGTGAGGGAATTGAGCGTGCACATGTGCTTGCGCATACACTTGGGCACTATAATCCTGTCCTGCGCCGATGGCTAGTCTCCGTTGAGGCTGGCCGCTGTGACCGAAATTCGGTCTGGAGGACATTATTATTATTACAGTTGCAGCATGAATGGGTCAGCTCGACCGGGGAAGAACCACACTCTCACAGAATACCAGCGTAAAATAGTAGCTGGATGCTACTGTGTTTCGTATGGTGAATGCAGAGAACTGTACACCCTTTTTACTGGAAACGAGGCATTCCATCTTAGTTCTCACGGGTAACAACGCATCTGCATTTTGATTCGTAATCGAGGATGGATGTAGATACCTATAGGCCGCAGCAACCACTTACCATCGGGTGGACTGTGTGCTCGCTTGTCACCCTATCCTATAAAAAAAATCAAAACAGCGGTACAAAAGTGGTTCAACTATTTTTTAGTTACTATAAGCCAGTGCTTGACTTGCTTGATGATGGTGGGTGGTGATGCAGGCGAAGATGGTAAAACACACTATAGGTGTATTTTTAACAAAAGCCGTAGACATCTATCCCTGATTAAGAATCAAGATGCCGATACTATATCACCAATATGACTACGATTCAGTGAAATGGTTCTCCAATCCTCTACATCTACACTCACCATACGAAACATAGCAGCATTAAGCTGCTATTTTACGCTGGTGTTCCGTAAGCGCGTTGTCCTTCCCCGGTCGAACCGAGCCATTCGTGCTCCTACCGTTATATAGTATAGTTTAATTGATAGAGAAGACCGAATGCGTTATTATTTCACATTACTAATCATGTATATCTGTATATACATTTTTAACGTTCATAAATATAATGAAATGTAAATTTTTGTAACGACCACAGAATGCCGATGCCAACCGAACGATTCAGTGATACAATCGAATTCGAATACATTTCGGTAGAGCGAGTAAATGGAGATAAAGAGATCCATAACATTGCATGGAATTGTTGGGGCTGTCACGACACTGCAGTACCTCTAGCATGTTAGCACACGCATGGGTCTACACTTTCCCGGCCATATTGCGAAAGAAAGCCGGCTCACTTTTACGACGAGTTTGCGGCAGCTGCAATAATGTTCTGAAGGTTTAGATAATACTAGTTTTTACGGATTTTATTGCGTATATTTAGCTTTTTTAAATACCAGGTATTTAAAACGTTAATATACGCAATAAAATCCGTAAAAACTAGTATCATTTAAATGTGCAGTGTTCGCGTAAATATAAGAAATCATTATGTTCTGAAGGCTATCGCCGACAGTGTGAGCTGTCCGCATGTCGAGCACTTATTCAGGCTCACTAAATCATTAATCTTAGTTATTAGATTTTTTATTTAATAACACTTATGGATTCTTGTTATCCGAGAAATAATTTCTTTTATTTTTTTATAGCAAGTGAACTAGTTCATTTTTATCCTTTGTTCGCGAACCCATGTCTATTCCACACGACCTTATCATATACTTTTTTTTTCATAAAAGACGGGTGACAAATGAGCACACAGTCCGTCTGATGGCAAGTTGTTGCTGTAGCCCATAGACATCTACATCTATCCTCCGATCACGAATCAAAAAGCAACATCGTCACCCGTGAGGACTAAGATGGAATGCCTCCTTTCCAGTAACAAAGTTCTCCGGTTCTCTTGACTTACCATACGAAGCACAGTAAGGTTTAGTTGCTATTTTACGCTGGTATTCTGTGAGAGCGTGGTCCTTCCCCGGTCGAACCGACCCATTCGTGCTACACCAATACTACTAATGTTGCTGTGGCATGGCTCTCCCACGTATATACAATTATACATTATACATGTATACTTCCATCTATACGTATCATCTCTGAGATTTTTTGAGAGCAAAACTCGATCGTCCAGATATTAAATTATATAAGCGTATACAATTCCTCCGCATTATAAACTAAGTCGAACATTCGCGGTCTATTTCTAAGCTAATTAATTATCACTACGGCCGAAGATCATTTTGAAACGAGCTCGCGCACTGCCACTAATCAATTCTAAGTGGCACCCATTTATCTGTTTGCACTGCGTTCTAAAATTGACGATCCATTTTTCAGGCACTTAATTTGATTTATTTTAAATAATGCAGTAACTATTGCACAAAATATATCCTTACGAGAAGATAAAAAAGTATAAAGTCTAGCTGCCGAATGTTTCGTCCAGTGAAGTAATTTATAATAAGATAATCTGCTCTAAGATATTAGAAATATACTGAGGACGTATGAAGTCCGACTACACCACTGTCCAGCAGTTGATATTTACGGAATGATGATGAAGAAGAAGAAGATGTAATTTACAAGCGTCCCTTAAATGTAAAAACGTAAAAAAGCAGCTTAATACTGATGTGTTTCGTATGGTGAGTGTGGAGATTCGGAGACCCTTTTTTACTGGAAACGAGGCATTCCATCTTAGATCTTAGGGGTGACAACGCATCTGCGTTTTGATTCTTAAACGAGGATAAATATAGATGTCTATGGGCCACAGAATCCACTTACCATCAGGTGGACTGTGTGCCCGTTTGTAACCCCTATTCTATAAAAAATGTGATAAACATACCGGTGATTATATGTGTGGCAATGGCATGTCATAGACTTTTATGCTATTCTTCATTCAGAAGCAAATCGCTTAAAAACATGTTTTGCACCACACACTATACCGTGGACTTGAATCGTCATTTAAATAATTTAAATAATTTAAATAAAATAAATGTTTAGGAGACAGATTGTCAAACACTTAGGAATAAATTAGATTAGTCAATATCACAAATATTTAATATTTCATAAAGCTTATTAATGGATATTGGCTTATTATGGACATACACAGTTCAGTTTACCGTCATGTTTGCAGCGCGCTAGAAGCGACGTCCGGTAAACTTGACTGTGTATGGCTGGCTATTAGTGTACATAGCAAGTCTACTTGAAGCAAAAATGTAATTTTGATTCTGCATACTTAATCAAGATTGCAGCGTTATGTAAACTTGAACGTGTGTATGAGCTGTCAAATATGCATGACGTTAGTCGGAGCAATAAGCTTATGATGGCTAATGCGTCGTCGTTCGTCACTGGTGAGGCCATGGTTTCAACTGGTGCGGCATCATGCAAAACTAGACGACGAATTTGAACGTGAGTAGTCTATATAGATATACTGAAAACAGGACGCCGCTTCAAGAGCACTGCAAACTTGATGACAAACTGAATCGTATATGATTGACCTAATATTACTATAGATTTCTTTAATATAAATTTGAAATAACAAACGATCCACAGTCCACCGTCCAGTTAGTGGGTACTCGTACTGCAGCCCATTCACTTCTGCAACCAACTTCAAATAAACACTAATAAAACTACAGTTGTGTTGCGCTCCTGACGACTAAGATAAAAAACCTCACAGCCATTAACCATATTGTCTCGCTATACTCTTCATAGTAAAAAACACTAGTGCACACACTATCGTTTAGCGGTTTTTATTGCCTCGATGGTCTCGAGGTTGTAGTAGTGCCACTGCTCATCATCGGGCCCCAGTTTCGAGTTCCGGGTCGGGCCAAAAAAATCAATTATTAAGTTTTTCCGTCAAGAAATTCTCATTGAGGTAACTGTCCCGGAGTTAGGAAGTTGGCGATGTCTCAACCCCGTGCCTTGAAAAGCACGTAAAGCCGTTGGTACTGCGCCTGATCTCTCTGCCTCCAGTCATGTCGGTTTACCGTCCCATCGGGTTATAAGAGTGAGGCAATAGAGAGTGCACCTGTGCTTGCGCGTACACTTGGGTACTATAATCCTGTCCTGTGCCGATGGCTAGTCTCCGTTGAGGCTGAACGCTGTGACCGTAATTAGGTCCGGCTGACATTATTATTACTATTATTTAGCTGTAGAAATAGGCAAAAAGGGAGTTCCTACCCAGTCGGGGACCTGGGCAGGGAAGGAGTGTTTTCACCTAGAAAATTCCATTAAACCAATATCAAGTGCATATAAAATATCAATGCTAACCTCACCCAAGAGCTTGCGACGCATCTAGGATCTGGATCTTGCATACAACAGCTTGTATCACATTAATATCACATAACTAATCTATAAATTATTTTATAGTTAGTTACTAAATACAGCCGCGATTTTACAAAATCGTAATGCACTCTCATGTGTTACGTCCCGTTGTTATCATCCTGAGCTAACGTTTCTTACCTGTCGTATTTTGCCGTGATGAGATGTTTAATTACATACATCGTCGTTTCCCGTGTTATCGTTAACTTTAATATAACGAAATAGTTTGTGAACCGACAGACGCGCGTCAGGATAAATAGACGACGCATTAGAATCAGTTAGGGCTGCTCGCGAGGCGATTTGTAATGACACTGACTAATACGTTAAACGCGCCCGCTATTATATTTATATTAGATGGAAATATGCGATTCTCGTTTTTGTGAAACAAACGAGGTAAAGTTGCAACCTGTATTCGTCCCACTGTTGAGTACAGGATATTTCTCATTTCTAAAAGAGGTATGGAAATCAGTTGCGGGCATACAGTCGTATTGCCGGACTTCACATGCTATCGAAATATTTTATTTCTCTGATATTTACGACTCTTTCAAAACATTTTTTTACTAATAAACACGTAGTTTAATGTAAAGTTAAAGTTACGGCCTATATACATCCCACTGCTGCCCAGCAGAAATGAGAAATGAGAAAAGGGTTTTAAGGCAAAGAAATGTCCGCCACACTGCTGCAATGCGTGGTGATAGACATTACATGTCCTCGAATTTTTAGAAAGTTTTTTCTTAAGACATGCAGATTTCCTCACGATGTATTCACCGCCGAGGACGTGGTAACTCAGCACTTTAAATTGCAAAAAATTTAGAGTGCTGAGTTATTAAAATGCCGGCGGAGGTCAATCCGGGGTTGCTCGCGTATTGGAAATTAAAAACGAATACGTGGTTTAATAATTTCGTTTCTGTGATTAGAGATCAAACCCGGATTACTCACGTAGTATAAATGAACGGCGCGCGTAGCACTTAAGCTACCGTCACGTTTGAGTACAAGTGTATTATAGTTATGTTTTTTTATAAAGTTTGGTAAATCTAATCACATTTTATGACAAAATGTAGTTTATAATATTAATATTATAAAATATTAATAAATCTCGTTGAAAATATGCGAAATACAGTTAGCGTAAATTATAGAATCGACAATAATCAAAAAATTAAAAATCGCTAATATGCCTATATAGAATAATAGCTGAAGAGTTTTTTTCACCATTCCGTCTATAGTCAAAGGAACCTCATTTCAAAACAGTAGTAGATTTAAATTTCGAATTGCATTTACATTTTTGCATAAAACCAGTATTTATATCATCAAATATCAAAATCGAAGACGTTTACGCCGCTACTAAGGAACTTCTTAAGTTAAAAAGATTACATAAGCCTTAATCGAAGTCCGAGGCCTTTTTAATAAGCACGTTTTTAATAAGACCGATTGTTTTTAACTACTTAATACATTTAAACGCTAACTCTTAAAGCATTCAACATTCGTACTCAAAATACATTAGCGACGTAAATAAAAATTTAACAACTAGAGCTGGTAATTTCTTCGCTCTTCTTTCACATTAATTAGAAATATCAGTGTTTTAGCAATGATTCAGTGTGGCGGTTCGAATGCAATCTAACACATTAGCCCGCGCGTTGTACGGCCATCGCTTTTGCTCTAAGTGAGAGATACGTGGTGCGCGCTTATCGTCGGCGGCCGCATATATCGTACGTGCTCGTTTTTAGAAAAGAATAATTTAGGAAATAATTAAATAAAGCTATTTGTTTATTTTATTACATCTATTTAATTTATTTAAATTTTTTTAAATAATTTATATTAGCACCATCACCAGTTTTTAAAGCACGCGATCATTTCTTTCCTGTATGTGTAAGTCGTCGGCAATTTGAGCCATATGGACGTAGTACTGACAATTCAGCATATTGATTACATTTTTATCATGGGTTCTTTGAGAAAGATTTTATTTACATTATTTTTTTTTCAATAACTCTAAAAATGATTTACAAAATATCATGCAGGAAGTCTATGAAAGCAGGTCACTCGGGAACATGTTTTGTGCTATCCTGTGAAGACCTCCTCCACGGGATAGCACAAAACATGTTTCACGTCCCAGTTCTGAATATGTAATGAGCTGTAATACCTAATAGTAATTATGATGAAATGTCATTAGGTGTATAAACGATGGTAATTATTCAAGGGTGCTAAGTCTCTTAGTCACTTATTATAAAATGTAAAAAGAGAAAATATGCGGTTTATATTTGTAACTCAGGTTATAGAACCAAATTCGTTAAATAACGCTTTTGTGTCTAGAAATAATATGAGAGGTAAAATATATTTGTAAGATAAATACGTGGGTCACTGAGCTGAGTTCAAATGCCGACCAGTTCAACACCGGCTAGACTGGGGCACGATAGACATCAGACTGGCTAGAAATTTAGCGGGATCGATAACAAACCAAAATTCAGCGCCTTAAAAATATGAAATAATGTAACTTAACCCGTCTTCATGTTTTTAAGGTATAAAAAATTAGCTTTTAATAAAAACTTAAAGCCGACTTCGAAGAACTTAAAATTATAAAATAATTTCATTTCGTTGGTGTTATAATTATTTTTTTATAGATTTATTTTAGAATTCTTGTGGAATGCAACCGTTCGATAAATGATAAAAATATGACAGTGAAATTTAAAATATAGAAAAAGTTAGAGAGAAATACCCGTGCGAACTATGCCTAAGTCATTACTAATCAATATTCTAATCCCTCCTCCAGAGAACTCCTTTTGAGATAGTTTAGAAAGTGTAAATCCCCTTATACACCATGGCGGGCCCATTAGAGACAGGAATTATTCTATATCTTATCGACATAATCGGGTGGCCGCTCTCAGTTATTGTTTATCGTCGTTTCCTGGGCCGGCGGTCGAGAAAGTATCGATCGATAAAATCGATTAATTATGAATGTTGTCCCGTAAGTGCATGCAATGACATCGATTTTTCAACAATGCAAAATATATTTTGCCTTCGGGGTTATTCGATTTGAATTGCGATACCGTAATTGTTTTGAACGGATAACAAATTAAGATTAATAATATTGAATTACTTAACTGAACGAAATTGCATTAAATTGTTACGAAACGATTTTTCACTTCAAGTGTCATTATATTTTTTGTACTAGCGGCGTAATAAATTCTGCTAACTCATATCATCAGGCAGTTGACAGAAGAGGCGGCAGAATGTAACACAAACAGGAAAGGAACCACAGCATATTCCTGACAACTTACTAAGGGAAACAATACACAGAAAAAGTCCTAGTAACATCGATTCTTTCTTCCGAATAGAAACAAATTGTTGCAGCAACACTCCGTCAAAAATCGTTTCGAGTGATATTCAAGAGATTGAGCAACAATAGTTATACTTACGTACGAGATCCGATTCTCAATAGAGATATATATCACATAGAGCAGGTCGTTCGAAGTCATCGATTGTTCAAGTTCCATAGTTTATTATTAAGGCAAGTTTATAAGAAAATATAGGTCATTGTAAATTTCAACATTTCGAAAGGATTAGAGTAACTTTATTTTTATCGATATTATTTTTAAAGATTCTGAGAGGAAATATCATCATTATAGTATGTACATTGCACGCATATTATTTCGTCACTGTTAAAACTAACATTAGACTAGCAATAAATTCCTTTTGAGAATTAATTCGACCTTGTAATGTACATCATCATCATCATCATTATCATTACGGCCCTTCACAAGTCCACTGCTGAACGTAGGCCTCCCCCAAGGAATGCCACAAAGCACGGTCCTGAGCCACCTGCATCCATCGACTTCCTGCAAGTCTTACCAGGTCATAATTGCAATTTACGTATCCAATAGCATTTAATGAATTTATTTATAAAGTAATATTTATATAGCTGTCTCTTTACACTGATTATTTTACAATCAAGCAAACACCACAGTTTCTTGCCTTGGTATTATAAGCTACGAGTGCATTATGTTCGTATTAACTATTTTGCGAACAAAACTTTGAATAGGTGTGTAATCTCCCTTAATGAAAATATTATGCTAACGATCTCCTGTTTTCTTAACTTTACAGCTAGTTATACTCGTACATGTTCATTACGGTACGGTGCATACTAGTACTTTTTTCCAACATATGTTACGGTATTTTTGGAATAGTATGCGATAGTCTAACTTCAAAGACGATACACAGTACCTCTCTATTGCATCCCTTATAAAAAATATTATAGCATGAGGACATTAAATGAATTTTATGCATTATATGACATTATTATTTATTTGATACATAGCTCTTTTATCGCTTTCTAAGAGCTTCATCCAGCAGTGGAGTGCTGCAGGCTAATGATGATGACAATAATGAAGTTCAAGTACTTTATCAAAAAAGGTTATTATAAAAATGTCTTTCAGACCGAACTTCGGTCACGGCAGCCAGCCTCAACGGAGACTAGCCATCGGCGCAGTACAGGATTATAGTGCCCAAGCGTATGCGCAAGCACATGTGCACTCTCTATTCCCTCACTCTTATAATCCGATGGGACGCTAAACAGATGCAACCGGAGAAAGATTATCTCTATTTTATTCTATCTATTCTATTCTATTCTAGATACCGCCAACTTCCTGACTCCAGGCAGCTACTGAGAATTTCTTGTCGGAAAAACTCTATAATCGATTTTTTAGTCTGACCCGGGATATGAACTCAGGACCTCAAGATCAGTAGTCTTACTACTACAACCACTTTTTTTAACATGGGGAAATGCCTACGCATACTCGCCTCGTGGGGCAAAAACGTGTCATGTCGGACTCGCACCGATTATAACCCCATGGTGTTCCACCTTCGTCGTACATTGGCAGGGCCACGGGAACACTTCCGCACACATCCGTGGCCCCATCAGCACCGACCGCCGCATGGCGGCATCACCTCGGGAGAGGACTACTCCTCCTCTTTTTCCTTCTCAAGTAAGGCGCACCAGAACACATGATGCGCCTTCCTCCACGGCCTCCCACTACACCTGTGCAACGGACGCCCCAGAATAAAAATCTATTTTAATTTCTTTTTTTATATCTATTTCTATTCCAAGCACTAATTTACTATATATATGGCGTTAATTGTAACTGCTTAGGAACTGCCCATCCAGTAGTGGTTCATTACCGGCTGACAAAAAGATGACACCAGAGAACACTTAATTTTAGTTTGTTTGCATACCTATCTGATAATTGCAAATAATCTAATTTAACATTTTTGTTTCGTTGCAGTTTTCAAGCGCTTTGACATACACCAACAACCGTCCACCACTTCAAACTTCGGATTTTCTAAGGTAAGTTTTCCTAATGATTTCTTATATTTACGCAAATACTACACATTTAAATTAAACTAGTTTTTATGGATTTTATCGCCTATATTAACTTTTTTTTATATTCTAATGTGGTCTCTCTTACATAGGACAAACTAAAAGATCTATTAAAAACCGCGTTTAAAAACATGTAGCTGATGCGAAGAATCGACGCCCCGGGAAGACTACATTCTGTGAACACGTACAGGATCGCCCCTGTCACTACATTACATCTGATAGACCACAAATCCTCGCTAAAGAATACCGATTCTTTCCAAGTATGATTGGCAAGGCTATTGAAATCAAAAAGCATCCTAATTTCAATAAAGATGATGGCTGGACGCTACCATTTGTTTGAGAACCCATAGTTAATAAAATTAAATCCCAACCCAAGCATACATTTACAAGACTTCAAAATAATATATGTTCATACTGTGTAGATTGGAACATAAGTATATATTTAATCTACGGATAACCGCGGTTAACT
Organism: Parnassius honrathi; assembly: GCA_018247895.1. Lineage (NCBI taxonomy): Eukaryota > Metazoa > Arthropoda > Insecta > Lepidoptera > Papilionidae > Parnassius > Parnassius honrathi. The sequence goes on from DWHP01002726.1 coordinate 13,908, forward strand.
ATGACATTGGCACGTGGAACACCCGAGTTCCCCCCGTGATTATGGGTGCTGTAAAGAGCTCGAAACATCGGGAATATAAAAAAGTTAATACACGCAATAACATCTGTACAAACTAGTTATTTTTAAACTTTATTGCGTTCCCTTAGAAAAAAAGGATACAAAGGGCGGACTTAATGCCTAAAGGCATTCTCTACCAGTCAACCCATGGAGTGGTGAGAGTT
>DWHP01002727.1:0-14125 GCA_018247895.1 Parnassius honrathi
TATAAATGAAAATTTGATACATTTAAATTGATTATTCTGAACGATTTTAAAATTATATTATTAACATAAATAAAAACAGAATTGTTGAATTGTTATAAGAAATCAAAATATAAAAAAGTCCATATTTTTTAATATACCACGTTTTTAGAACGGACTAAAAAGTAAAAAACTTCTTTTCATTTTAGTAATTTTTTTTTCATATTCTTACATTTCAAAATTCTGAGCTGTATCTATAATTTGAAGTCTCTTACTCAACGTGAGGGTAGTTTAAAATCAATTGCTAAATTCGACCCAATTATGAATAAAACGTGGTAAGTATGGAACAATAGCAAGGTAAAATAAATAAAAAATATAATCGGCACATATGTACATTGTACGATCTACAAAATGACTGACAAATAATGCATATTATTATGAAATTGATTTTACCAGTTATTTGATATCTCATTTAACAAAAAAAGGTAGACAGAACACTACGTGGATTTTAAGTAACACCGTAATTAAATCGTACTTTATTGTAAGAATTTGCAGTTACGCATACATTTTTACATAAAATCGTTTGCAACCAACATTTAAAGTGCCTATGTAGCGTGAGTGCTGTTGTTACTATGAATTGAGCACGATTTTTGGCGTCAGTTGAATTGTATGTGGTCAGTCTATCCTTCTTTGTAGCTTCGAATTTAATTAAATTATCTATTTTAAAGTTAAAAAGAAAATACTAGAAGACGATTGGCCATTTTGCATCTTTGGCAATAACATTGCTTCGCGTAACATATTCGCTACATTTTATGAACAGCTCTGTAAAGGTGTGTTTAGATTATCGTTAGACTTTACGTTTTTTTTTAAGAATACCAGCAAACGCTGTTGACATTGCTATTATTCCCTTTAACTACTCTCGGTAAGCTTAAATGCTTGCCTGTGCTAGGTATGTCAGTAGTCGGGTGGCTGATTAGGACCCACGATCTTTTGAGTTTGCTGTCCGTTATTATTACTTTAGGTATATTAATAATAGAGACCATTTTAATTACAGAGTCAAACAGTCCATTTTATATCATTAATGCGAGTAGTTAGAACAAACAATCAATCTAAACACACCCTGCAGTAAAGACATTACAATATTAAAGTCTTTGGCGCATCTCTAAACTGTATGTTAAATGTTTTTCGAAACAAATTACACATGTTTAAGTACATACAATTTATTCTACCAGCGGAACGGGAACGATAAACCAAAATAAAATTTAAGTACTAAGCGATATTTACAACAAATAAAATTAGCTAACTGTAAAGTAATGGACGGAAACGATAAGATTTTAGAATCAATCATCACTAATTCATAATGAAAAAATATCATAACAACTAAAATATTCTGAACATAAATGAATATATTCTGAACATATATATATTGATTAGTCTTAGTGATGTTCAAATTATATTTGCAATATGGATGAACACTTTACGTAACGTACACTAGAAATTAACATTTTATATAAAAAGTAAAAAAAGGAAACACGAATAATCTCATTGTAATTTCATTAAATATTACGCATTGATGATAATACACGAACCGCGTCTCTATTGCCTTTTAGAAGCTTCCCTTCATTCATTTATAAATATTCATATATACGAAACTAATATTCATAACAATATAAAAATAATAAGTTAGTTAGGCTATGCGAATAATAACAATTTTATTGTAAAAGTCAATAAACGTTCTATACTGTTGTGCTTTAGGACAGCTTAAATAAAACAACAGAAACCTAAACTAAAAAAGGACAGCTACTCGTATAACGCGTTCTACACTCTATTTGTAGCTAAAATGAGGTAAAGAAAAAAGATCCTAATACTAATTATGACAATATATTTAATTACATTTAGAATCAATAACATACATTTATTTACACCTTAATCTAAATGAAGTTATATAAACACTTTGGCTCTCTCATGAATTCATTTAACTAAATATATTGAGTATAAATGAACTGCTAGATTTATAGTTAAATTAAATTGATAACAATTCTGAGAAAGCGATATTGGTAGCATAATGATCACTGGAAAGTTGTGAAAAATTAAACAAATTCCAATTGTACATACGTATATGTTGCCAAATTATCTACAGTCGTGCGATATTTTCTAAGGGAATGGATCAAGTTTTCATTTAAACTAAAACACTCACAAATTCATATTTAATGTGTCCATTGTCACTTTGTTTGTTCGTTGTGATTCGCCGACCGCTACTGCTCGCACGGCGTCCTCTGATATCTGTGAACAAATAATAAGATATTTAGGAACTACAACTAAAAAATAATAAATTAGGTAAAAAAACTAATATAAACGAAATTGTCCATGTTTTTGTAGTTTTCAAATTTTGGGGTGTTTTCTAATTACCTTATTTGAGGATGTTTGATTATTTTAACATATCATGCCGTGCAGTGGCCTTCTAGTTCGGACCACAAAGAACGTTAAATTTGTTAAAATGATCATCCTCATCGTCATCATCTTTACAGCTTAAAGTACAGTGCTAAGTATAGGCTGAATATAATGTGGTAGAGCCATACTGCAGCTATATTGTGGTTGCAGCGCGAATGGGTCGGCTCGACGGGGGCAGGATCACGCTCTCACAGAATAACAGCGTAAAATAGCAGCTTAATGGTGCTGTGTTTCGTGTAGTGAGTGTATGGAATCGGGGACACTTTTTACTGGAAACTAAGCATTTCATCCTAGTCCTCAGGGCTGGCAACGCATCTGCATTCTGATTTCTAATGGAAGAATGTAGATGTCTATGTTCACTTATCATTAGGTGGACTGTGTGCTCGTTAGTAACCTTTATTCTGTATAAAGAAGGCTTCCCCTTTATAGGGGCCTTCTTTTTATAGAAGAAGATTGGTATCTTGTGAGGCACCTAAGGAGGAAATTTTCCATCGTTGTCACGCTTAGCAGGTAATTTAGCAAGCGCAGGTTTATATTTCGATTTGCTTCAGCTGCAGCTGATCTCTCGTTTAAGTTATCCTCTGTCATCTCTTATGTCACCTACGGTTTGATACGGGGTATTGGATTGTCTTACGCTAAGTCGTAAGCGCTTGAGTCAGGTGAAGCTGTAAGAACCATAGCTAACAGTACCAACATCATAAAAACTTGATGACGTCGTATGCGGCTACCGGATTCTGTTTAGTCTAGTGCAATATATTGTGGAAGACACCAACGGTAACGCCATAATACTAACTTCTCGACGTAAGAAATATAAAAAGATCTCTTTGAATCTATTTTTGGCTCAAATTAATCGAAGCCTGGAGAAGAAACGGAGTAAAAAATCCGCAGATTTTTTTTATTTGGCAATTTTAACAGATAAAGATACTATATTCGATAACTACCACCAAGTTTTGTTACGCGGTAGAGCCACGTCGCAGTCATATTATGGTTATAGCACGAATGGATCAACCGGGTTAAGACCACGTGTTTCGTATAGAGAGTGTGGAGAACCGCATATCCTTTTTACTGAAAACGAGGCATTCCAACTTAGTCATTAGGAGTGACAACGGATCTTCATTTTGACTATTCATGGAGGATAATTGTTGATGTCTATGGCCTACAGCACCCACTTACCATCTGGTAGACGAGCACACTTATTTTCCACCCTGATTATATAAAACACCGTAAGTAGTTGAGACAAATGTTCTTATTTAATACTGAAAAGCTGCTCGATATATTAACTCTGTGACTTGATTTGTCACCTTTAAATCTGTAAAAAAGCGCTCACAATCTCCCCTTTAGCTAGAAAAACTTTAAAAGCGATCGAAGTAGAATCACTTAAATTTAATGCCCGTAAGTTACTCCCTCCCCTTGGGACCTTACCCAGCCCTTTGTCTGCGATCCTAAGGGAGAAATAAAGGACCGAACGACAAATGTGCGAAAGTGCATTCATTTATTGTATTTCGATTGTTTCTCTCTCGTTATAGTAAACTGTATTTTTATTAAAACTTTACTATTTGCTTAGAAATTTTAGTTTTTAAGGCGGACATATTTTTGTTTGTGCGTTAATATTTTAACATCACAAGTATTCCCGGAGTAATCAATAAGCCCATTCATTACAACCTATGAAAGCCCATTGCAGAACATACTCCTCCCCCATATATTACCTCACAGGGGGGATTTTGTCTTAGTTTCCACGCTTGGCAAGCGGTTTGGCAACCGAAGTTTTTAATTATTTTGAGTTGTTATCAGAAATTATGTTAGCGGCCCATCTCCAGTTCCAGTTTTCCTCTGTCACTTCTAATGACATCTACGGGATGATATGGGGTAGTGAATATTCTTACACCACCACTACAAGGTTAGCAATAAGAATTCAACATCAATAAAATTTCATGTGAAAAACTATCTATTCCAGATAAATTTAGCAGTGAAAGCAGGATAATAAAAAGATTTTATTACGTTTGTTATCTGTTGACTATACTGACACCGGATTTGAAGTATCACCTTAGGGATCCACATTCAATTTCATAGTAGATTTATTAAATCAGCGATGCGATGAATCAACACTTACATTTTGTATTACTGGCTTACGTATGAAATTCATGTGGTTACTATTTTATTACATAGCTAATATTATTATGATTTATCATCTAGTGACGGTGTAAAAATATCTGCTACTCCATATCATCCCATGGTGGGGGTTGTAAGACGTGAAAAAGGGTAACAAGCCAGTAAATAACTAGCACCGTCTTCTAATAAGAACTAAAATTAAAAACTGCGATTGACAATCAAAAAAAAAAAAAAGAAATGATGCAATCTCAAAATCAGGATTGTGACAGCCAGTAATAATAATGAAGATGACGATGGTTGTTATACGAATTATTATGTCAGAACTTGTTAATATAATTGATTGCTTTACGGATTATAAGGCAGATACATATTATCTTTCTAACCATGGGTTTAATATATGAACTTATTTTTTTTTGTTACTCTGTACTAACGGGAATATTTTTATTTTACTGCCATTAATTCTTGGTGCCGATTATAATCAATGAAACAGTATAGAATGCCTATTTGATATGCTTCTAGTCGATTTCTATTACAATTCAATCAGAGGAAGCAATTTTAATAGATTTGAAATTATTTTTGACAAAATTTTGGATATTTTGGCGAAACAAATTAAGAATGGTGAAATTTAAAACACAGGAAAACCGCAGGCGCTAACGTATATCCCTGAGGCACACCTCTAAAAGCGAGTCCATCCAGCGGTTACGAGTGATAAAACGTTTCAGATTTATTCAGTACACGCCGCCATTTGTAACCCGGCAGTTGTTAAATGGGCTAGCGTTTTAAAGGCTGTAAAATCTGGTCAGAGTCGTAATGTACGTGCGGTCGAAGGCTTTGCTGAAGTCCGTCTCGAGAGAATGGAATTTAGGTTAACTTTATGTGATGATGTTTGCTTAGTTTAACAAGATTTACTAGTCTACACGTAAACGCAATAAATTTGTGTGAAAACTGTAGACAAATACCAATATCAATTACTATTAAAAGAAAATTCCCAAAACATTTTTATGTGCAAATTTATATACGGTTTTATAAGAGTATACGTAAAAAACCGAGATAAATTCATGATCTTTGACACACAATGGCAAAATCAAATCTAGGTCATAAAGATTAATCACATAGTTACAACTAGTTAGGTGTTTAAATGTATTGAAACTTTTCAAAAGTTTGTGTCTTTTTGAAAACTAATAAAATATTTTTAAAACTAAGGACATAATTGTAGCGGTCTATACATTCATCAGTACCCCCATGGCATCCCGTGGGTTTCGTAAGGGGTGACAGGGGAATGTAACAGAAGGTAGTCAGCATATTCTTCCTGATAACAGCTAGGAACCATGGCAAATATCCCACTTATGAAGCAATCTAAAGAAGAGGCCTATCATAAGCAGTAATCGTAGGATCCATACTTTTGACAGATTGTAATAAATTAATGAATGAAAAAAACTGGAACATTTCTTACTTACCACTTGGACAGCAATCCCGTTGCAGCGGAATGTGAGTACGGGCCTCCGTAGGGCGAGTACTGTGAGTAGGGCGCCGCGTACGCGTACTCGCTTGCTAGAGTTGTAGTGCCTAAAACAAAAGAAAATCTATTGGATATATTATTGTTATTTATACGGAAGCCTTCTTGTCGAACACGCCAAAATAACGCGATTTTTATTCTGATCACATTGAATACTGTAATCCAACTTATTGATCATGGCTGAATCATGCTGCAGTTATAATAGCACGGATGGGTCAGCTAGACCGGGAAATGACCACGCAATGGAACTACATGGAATACTAGAGCAAAATGGCGTCTTAATGCTGCTGTGTGTCCTATGGTGAACATGAAGTGTAGAACATGAAATCTTTTTTACTGGAAACGAGCTATTTCATCTTAGCCCTCATGGGTGACAATGCATTTGCATATTGATTCTTAATTGAGGATAGATGTAGACGTCTATAAGCCACAGCTCCCACTTACCATCAGGTGGACTGTGTGCTCAATTGTCACCCTTATTTTTTATAAAAATAGTAAAAAACTTATGATTGAAATCGTTCACAATGTGTGTCTTCAATATATCCTATTATAACTAACGATCTTGATGGCTGATCAATCACTTCATATGCTATAGAGAGGGAACGAAGAGCGTTGCCAGTCCGGTGTCACATGCTGGCCCGCAGGTTTGCACGTTGTACGAGAGAAGTGAAAATTACTCTTTTCAAGGCGTTTTGCCAATCATTCTACACATGCAGCCCGTCGTTCAGATATACGCAGCGGCCTACAATGTTCTTAGTATGCAATAAAATAATGTTAGGTGCTATTGGGGCTTCAACGATTCTGTAGTGCATCAGGCATGTTTGTTGAAGCGGTAACGTGCAGCTTTCAAGCTATCCTGCGGAAAAGAACAGCATCCTTGATACGCAGGCTAAGGAGAGCACCAACAGCATTTATGGAGAAACCAGACTGCCTGTTTCTGCAGCACTGGACACGTATATACTGCTGCGGGTCTGACTCTGGTGCAGTGGGAAGTAGGCAGAGGTATATGAATTAATTTAGTTATAATTAGTTAACGTTGTTAGTAACATATTTTAATTTATAAATAACTTATTAACCCATATGGATCATGAACCGAAATAAATGTTTATTATTATTTTTATATCGTCACGTTGGTGTCGTAAGAGATGACTAGGGGTCCTAACTCCTAAGGACTATTAGAACTGATACCATAAGACTATCTTGTCTTACAGATAGCTTTGGATAAGTAGCTCGTTAACTTCAGGCCGCAGCTTTAAAGTGTTTTTTTATATAGGTTAGGGTTGACGAACAAACACACAGTCCACCCGATGGTAAGTGGTTGCTGTGGTCCATAAACATCTATATCTATCCTCATTTGCGGATTAAAAATACAAATGCGTCACCCCTGAGAACTAAGATGGAATACCTCGTTTCAAGTAAAAATGGTGTCCGATCACACTCACCATACGAAACATAGCAGCGTGAATTTACTATTTCACGCTGGTATTCTGTGAAAGCGTGGTCCTTCCCCGGTGTAACCAACCCAGTCGTGCTACAACAATACTACTAATATAGCTGTAGCATGGCTCTACCACGTATAAAAACGGTGCGAATCGTCTGGTCATCCGCTTGCTAAGTGGGACAATTAAGCTTTATCCGACTCTACAACGGTATATGCCTATATCCAGTTGTGGACTCTTATGTGCTAATGACAAATAAGCTATCTAAATAAATGCATAAATGCATGCTAAACACAATTACTATGCTATGCCACTAGCCCTCTTTCAACTGCCTCCCAATATTCATTTACCGACTTTTTTAAATAAAATGCGTAACTTAATTTAATTTCAATAACCTTCTATTTATTCCTTAATGGAAAATTATTTTTTAACTAAATGAGAAAATGAGAATCTTTTATTGCTAATTTGTTCATAGGACAGAGGTTTCTTTTCAGAACCAATGAAAGAACAATATTCAATGGATTTCATAGTATTTGTAATAATGTCCTCCAGACCGAATTTCGATCACGGCGGCCAGCCTGAGACTGACAACTGAGACTAGCCACCAGTGCAGGACAGAATTATAGTGCACGAGCGTACCAGCAAGCACAGATGCACTACATGGAATATTCACTTTCATAGTAAGAGATCAGGAGCAGGACCAAAAGGCTTTACGGCCTTCCGAGGTAGATGCGGGGTAAAACAACGCCAACTTGGAGACTCCAGGCTGCTGCTAAGAATTTGTCGATAGAAAATCCCAATAACTGTATTCGGCTCGACTCGGGATTCAAAACCGGGACCATACGATCAGCAGTCACGTTTACGAACAATAGGAAAACGAGGCAGTCATTTTATACATGAGGCGATAGAGGGAAACGTAAACAGGAGATGGGCGGCAACATCTACCCGACGTTAACTCAAAATCATAAAAAATGCGATTGGCAAACCCGCCCGCCAAGCATGGCAACTATGGCAAATATCCCCCATGTGTTAATCTGTTGGAGAGGCTTACGTTAAGCGTTAACTTTGATAGCCTACAATTATAATGATGATGATGATGATGATGACGACAATGATGATAGGTATAAAAATCTTTTTTTCCATTCCATCTGAACGAAGTTGTAGCGGCGCTATTGTCGCGTCATAAGCAAAACACATCGAAGCCTAAATCGCGCTATCAAAGTTCCGAAGTACAACAGTATATATAGAATATAGCTCCGTATTATCACACGGAATGTTGGTTGCTTCTCGGGCAGAAAACCTTGCCCGGCGGGAGATCTCCCCTTTTCCTCTGCAAGACCAAACTGGCGACGCCATGTGATCGTGATCTGAACACACAACAAATACCCTTTTCAGCCTCCGGAAACTACAATTTTTCCGGGCAAAAAAGTAATCTAATCACAACAAAACGATAAAATGGCAGAACAATTGGCAAATGTATGTTATATCCCACATCTTTCAGTGAAGTCGACACGCCTTAAGTTGCCTGTTTAAAATTCACACAGGACACGCCCCTTGCTCGCGACATAGAGCGTAACCACTCTCAGCCACCCTATAGATGACACTTTAATATTTATAATCGAAATAAGCCTCGAACCCGTTTGAAGACGCCTCATGCCATGAGGATCACGCTACGGTTCGTTACTCGTCTTAGACAAAGCCCGTATGGCTCCCCCGCCGCTAAAATTATTTGCATAGTCCCGAATGAGCTATTAAAGATGTCTGTCTCCCCATCCCCCCACCCCCGGAGTAAGCAGATTGCGGTAGATTAAGGACCAAAGGCATAAGGTTTTTAGTGGTGAGAGGACGCGATATGCGCGGATGATGATAATAAGAAAATAAAAATTTGTGATGAAAAATAATTATGAAGTGAAGTAAGAATTAGTTAAAATGTTATTTTTATAACACACACATTTATTATTGAATAATTTAAAACTTTTTTTTTGTATAATATGTAATCTTATGTTTCTAGAACGTTTTGTATGGCTATAGAAAAGCGCGAGTCTCTGCCTTAAGGTACTTTGAAGAAGAATTGCAAAATACCAAATGAAATAAAATATTATTATTTTTATATAAAATAAATGTTTGTATAATTAATGGAGTGAAGATGAATTGACCGTTGATTGTAAATTGAGCGTGTAGTGAGAAAATCCACTACTATATTTTCCCGTGGGTGTAAGAGGCGGCAGAGGGAAATAAACCAGGATATAGGCAGCAGCTTCTTCTTACGGTAACAATTAAAAGAAACTGCAGATTTCAATCCGCCTGCGAAGTATGGCATCTATAGCAGATAACCCCTGTGAGGTAAATTTTGGGGGGAGCCTATGATCAGCAACGGACTTTTGTGAGGCTGTAACGAAGAATACTACGTGGTAGAGCCAAGCTGCAGCTATGTTATGGTTGTAGCACCAAAGGGTGGCTTGACCGGGGAAGTACCACGCTCTCATAGAATAGCAGCGTAAAATAGCCGCTTAATGCAAAAAGACAGAACGTCTTTCATATGGTGAGTGTAGAGAACCGGAGGCCAGTTTTACTGGAATCGAGGCACTTCACCTTAGTCCACACGGGTGACAACGCATTCTGATTCTTAATCGGAGTTAAATGTACATGGTAAGTGGATGCTGTGGTGTATTGCCCACAGCATCCACTTACTATCAGATGGACTGTGTGCTCGTTTATTAGCATTATTCTATAAAAAAAGAACAAATGACTAATGTGTGCATATGGGAATCGGGCATCAGAGCTCACAGACAATTCACTCAATCGTAAGTGGCCGTTAATGGAACTCTGCAACCAATTTCAAATAGATGCGTTGTCACTGCCGACTAAGAGTTCACCGATTTTCTACACTCACTATACGAAACACTATAAAACAAATTTTACGCTGGTATTCCGTGAGAGCGTGGCCCTTCCCCGTTCGAGTCGACCCATTCCTGCTACAACCATAATATAGCCGCAGGACGGCTCTATCACGTAGATCCTACCACCACGGGAAGCGCTAACATGATGGCTAATGTCCTCCAGACCGAGTTTTGGTCACTGCGACGAGTCTCAACGGAGACTAGCTATCTGCACGGGACAGAATTATAGCGCACAAGTGTATGCGTAAGCACAGGTGCACTCTCTATTTCCTCACTTTCAAAGTCTGATGGGATGGTTACCCGATACGACCGGGCTTAAGTTCTTTCCAAGGCACGGGGGTGAAACAATACCAAATTCCTGACTCCAGACTGTTACTGAGCATTTCAATTTTCTGATTTTGGTATGACTGGGGATTTGAACCCAAAACTTCATGATCAGCAACCAGGATTACGAGACACGCGGCAGTAATCGTTATCCGATATACCAAAATATAAGGAGAAACAAAAAATATAAACTTATTTCTACTACTAACCGTCATAATGGGCGTAAGGTGGATAGGGCGGTGCTGGTGGTTGCAACACAACAAGCGCAGCTGCGTCCGGACTCGCTGCTGCCGAGGGAGGTTCACCGGCAGCGTTTGAGCCAGTCGAATCGTTGGTCGCTGAGGAACAAAGGTTTATATAAGGCAGAGTTCACGTAGCCTAAGAATTTGTTTATAGTTATTCTAGTGACAAACGAGCACACAGCCACGTGTTAGTAAGTGGATGCTGTAGCACACTGACTTCTTTTATTAGCACAATGTGATATCAATTAATGTGCACAATGCATTGTCATCTGAGGACTAAGACCAAATGCCTCATTTCCGGTCAAAAAAGTCTTTAAATTAATGCTACCTAATGAAACACAGTACAGTAGCATTAAGCTGTAATTTTTTTATAGAATCAGGGTGACAAACGAGCACACAGTTCACTCGGTGGTGAGTGCATACTGTGGCCCATAGATCTACATTTATCTTGGATTAAGAATCAATATACACCCCTTAGGATTAAGATGGAATTCGTTTACAGTAAAAAAGGGTCTCCGGTTCTCTACACTCTTACTCAGCTTAAGCTGCCATTTCAGGCTGGTGCTCTGTGAGAGCGTGATGCTTCTTCGGTCAAGCCAACCCATTCCTGCTGAAACTATAATATACTTGGATAAAATGCCTTACAAACCTTAATTATAACGGCTTTATACCTTTCAGCTATTACACTATAGATATTTTTTTAAACTAGTACCCCAACGCCATGTTTCCATTTAACATCTAAAAATAAATCTCTCCGATCGTTGTTCCTTTTTTGAATTGCATTGATCGATCGCGGCCATTGTGAAGCGGTTGGAGCGCGGCGGTGTTCTATGAGATTTATACTAGAGTTGTACGCGATGCGACTGCACTTTGTCGTCCAATAAATTGCTGCATTTCAGTGTTAAGAATAGATTTTTTATAAAAATGAAAAACAAAACAGTAGTAGGGGCAAATGAACTTACATTCCTACTGATAGTAAGTGTGTTTTTTTTGCAAGGCCATTGACATCTGCACCCAACTTCAAACAAAAAGACTACAGATACGTTGTCACATTTAAGAACTAAAATACACTTCATATCCCGACTTATATTGATCTTCTATAAACTTCTGACCGGAACGCAGTAGTATAAACACTACCGCTTTACGGCATAAATAGGTAAGACGGTGATTAGTAAGCATATAGACGGACTGCTGGGTAGAAAATAGTCCCAGTCTGCATTTTGATTGTTTACTAGCTTGTAGTAAAATATTCTAGTGCTTTCTGTTAGGTTACTTTATTTTCTAAAATAACTGATAAGCGAGGTAACAGTAACATTTGCAACCGACTTCCCACAAGACCATACTGGTAGATGCGTAGTCAAGGGACTATCAAATCTCATTGTGGGAGTATCCGCTGATTTTTATTATTTGAAATTGTGATTAGGATTAGAGCAGTATTTATTTTACGTAGTTGAGCTACGTTGCAGCTACATTATAGTTGAAGAATGAATGGGTCGACCCGACTGGGACAGGACCAGGCTCTCACAGAATACCAGCGTAAAATAGCAACATAATGCTGCTGCGTTTTGTATGGTGAGTGTAGAGAAACGAAGAACTTTTTTACTGGAAACGAGGCATTCCATCTTAGTCCTAAGGGGTGACAAATCATTTGCATTTTGATCCTTAATTGAGGATAAATGTGGATGTCTATATGCCACAGAATCCACTTACTATCAAGTGGACAGTCCACCTGATAGTAAGAGTGCTCGTTTGTCACCCAATGTTATAAAAAAGGAGTGATTCTAAGAAGATAGGTAGCAGCACCTAAGTTTACTTAGCCGCAATTAATTGCACTCGGTTCTAGCGTGCTAAACTTCGGCTGTTAGCTGTGACATTTCTATTTTCGTAAACCTTTATCTTGGTAGGTTGTGGTGATACTTTTATTATTTGCATATCAATTACTTTTTAACCTTATTTTAGACTTGTACGTGGTAGAGCCATGCTGCAATTATATTAGTAGTGCAGTTGTAGCACGAATGGGTCGGCTTGACCGGGGAAGGACCACGCTCTCACAGAATACCAGCGTGAAATAGCAGCTTAATGCTGCTGTATTTCGTATGGTGAGTATAGAGAACCGGAGACCTTTTTACTGAAAATGAGGCATTCCATCTTGGTCCTCACGAGTGACGCCATCTGCATTTTAATTCGTAATTGAAGATAGATGTAGATGACTATGGCCCACAGCAACCACTTAACATCAGGTGGACTGTGTGCTCGTTTGTCACCCTATCCTATAAAAAAAATTTAACCATAAAATCATTTATTCATTGTATGAACAATAATTTCTAAAGAAGCCTTTGTAAATTGAAGAGTGCGATGATTTTTCCAATCTAATATCATAAAATCTCTACCATAAAATCTTGACCAAATTTTAATGGGAGCAAACCTTAGTTACTAAAAAGAACCGGATAACTCAGTAAATTATCGCTGAATTTCGATAAATTAAAAAGAGGTAGCGACATGTATTGTGATACAGATCATTGTTGCTTACCGTTAAGTGAAGTGCAGAGCGCCGCCCACTACTAGATGGAGTGACGATGTGCTTTGTGGCATTTCTAGGGGGGGGGGGGATGTGAAATATTGGACTTGTAATGACGGCTGTAATGATGATGAATATTAGTACATATTATAATTTTTCTTTTTAATATACTTTGTTGATATATTTTGCCTACCTAACATATTGTATATAAATATAACTCAAGCAATTTGTGAATAAAAATAATTCTTTGCTGCCGCGTGATAGGTCCTTGTTAGATAAAAATATACGGCCAGCTTTCGCTGATTTACGTCGCTGGCATCAGGAACTGCCGACTGAAATATATACTCATGTACGTAAATAATGCTAACGTGAAAATACGCTGCAGGATTATTTCTCTTTAGTTCATCGTTTTCTCTTTTAAGATATATTATAATTTATAACGTTACTACACGATAATCAGATAAGGCGGAGTCCGGAAGCGTATGAATATCCATCAACCCACTTCAGTATGTTAGTGTCTTAAGAAACGACCATATATTAGGAAGATATGTTGCCTCCATGTAACGAAACTACTATACACGGTAGAGTTATGTTATGGTTGTACCACGAATGGGCCGGCTCGACCGGCGAAGGACCACGCCCTCACATAA
>DWHP01002728.1:0-14124 GCA_018247895.1 Parnassius honrathi
TCCGTCCGGCCCACTCGACTTATGGATGTCCAGGGAGAGGAGTGCTTTGCGAACCGAGCGCTGTGTAAACTGCACTTTCGAAAATTCGTGAAACGAAATTATAATAATACTTCTTTTCACGGATTTCCTATAGAATAGATTTTCATAAAATTTTGTGTCCAGAGGGTTTCGGTAGTAATAAATCGATCTAGCTAGGATTCATTTTTAGAAAATTTTGTTTTGTCCGTGTTTTCAGACATTGAAAAACTGCTACTTCTTATAGGAAGGTAAATTTTGATACTATATTAACGATCGTCATAGCTCAAGTGTATATTGAGCCGTCGCGAAATCGTAGTGCCCCGGTTTGCGTCCTGTCTTCGGTCCGACTTTTATCCTTATTTCTTTCAAGTTTCCTTTTTTTGTAAGAAAATCTATTATTTCGAGTCCTTTTTTAAGTATTTTTCTAAAAATACGAAAATTTAAAATTAAACTAATTGCACTCATGATTTTTTATTTAAATAATCAGTTCAGTTTTTTCTATTGTGTTTCAAAAAACACGATTTCCAAAAAAATACCGAGCAAAGCTCGGTCATCTAGGTATTTAAAGATAAAAGGATATATTTATTCTTAACGTATTACTATTTCCCTTTTTTTTCTAATTATAAAACGTCTAAAAGCTAAAGCTAAGACTAATAGTGTCTATTACTGAGACAATTTCGGTTAATTAGTATATATCTTGGTGTGAGACTCCTGGAGGATCAACGACGCTTATAGTAGAAAGTTATCGAAACGTGCGTCGGGCTGCACTATGCCCAAGTGAGAGCGAGCGCGCAATGTCATTTTCATTATTGGATCCAGTGGCTGACGCCTCCTGAGGTTTTGCGTTTTTATAAAATATTCCTTAACGCAATAGCTTATAGATTAATCTTTGTTGCATGAATGCTAGAGATATTTGTAGGCGTAATTGTGTATTTATTGTCTGTCTGTATGTGAGAGCTACGACCTGGCGACACGCGTCTCGATATTAAAAGACAGTAGAAGGCACTTCTATTGTCTTATTATTTAGATTTCTGTGATGCGCAGAGTACAGGGTTATAATGTCCGAATGTACGCGCAAGCACATGTGCACTCCATATTCCTTCACAGTCATCAAATCGTAATTGGACACGGTCTGAAAGAGCTTAGGCGCAGGTCCAATAATTTACAAAACTAATTAGCTTCTAATGACAAAGGCTTAATTCTTCGACACTGTTTGGAGAGCTGAGATCAGGTCGTTTTCGGACTACGACTTTAGTAATAAAAGCGTACGCCATTTTAAAAGTGATATAAAATACATAATAAAACAAAAAAAACTAAAAACAAAGAAGCAGTATAATAATGCCTATGGTGAAATTTAGTAGGCCTTAATAACCGCCGACCAAGTATTTAAAACAAACCAAATTAAAAAAAAATTGGCGACGGTACTTCATTTAAATATTCAACACCAACAAAGCATTTATTCATAAGATAAGAGATTACGATTTTAGATTTGTGTGTAATATTACAAAATATATCAAAGATTTATTTGGACTGATGGGTGCAGTGCGGTCGTATCTTATGATAGATATTATGATAGATAGAACTCCGGTAGCAGGACGAGGGAAAGCGCGTCTCTGCAAACTTGTAAAGACATTTTCGTGTTATAGATAGGACTCAGTTGTTATCTCCTTGAGCTAGAGCGGTTATTATAAATACGATTTTTGTTACTTAGGCCTTATTACCCGCAGGTACCTTACATTTAATTGATCGAAGTAAAGGGTATTATTTTCTATTGAGATTTCAATGGAAAAGTCAAGGCACAAATTATAATGTCACAAAATAAAGAAGAAGGATACGTTAGCTGTACCACTCAACACACTGAGCAGGCGAGTTGCTCGCATTATCAGTGCAAGGGTATCGGGTAGAGCTCTACAGCATTGATACCGTCGCACTGGTAATGCTGCTAATCTTTCGAATTTGGTGTTCTCATTAGTTGAATGATTGTAAGGCGGTGTACCTTTTGTCAGTTTCCAGAAGTTATAGTTAGCTCCAATTTGTATAATATTACTTAATCGTTACCCGTTCGTTTCGCAGGTTTAGCACAAAATTCCCCAAAATTAACGCAAGATTTGAATTCTACACTGTGTACGGTGAAGTGTTGCCAAAGTAAAATTAAGACAGCATGACAGGCATCTGACAGTTCAGGATTATTAAAAATGGAGCGCTACATGAAATAACAGCGCGTATTCATTCATTGTGGAACAATATTTAAAATAATTTCTACATATTAGTTTTTTTACATATTATTTTCTACATATTACTGAAGTCGTTGATACAAGATAATGTACCGAAATATTAAAGCCCCGACTTTCGAAGCTCTTTAGTTTTTGAAGTCCATTTTTACATTTTTTTAAGTTTAATTCTTTTACCCTATTGAGTGAACCAAGATCAAACTTCTTTTTTAAAAACGTTTACAAAATGAAGAACTTTCTACAGTTTACAATTTTGTTTTTCGGTACAAAATCTGGTCGAAATAGTGATTTATCTTCATCAACTGTGAGGATAATAATTTAACTACTTCACTGCCCTGTGAGTTATATATCCGAGGATATGGTAGTTGTTAAAAAATTCATGGAAACTAGACTTCAACAATTCGTTCAAAACAAATCATCTAAGCACTTGGTGAGTGTTGCTTGGAGTATTGAAACAGCTTCGGCACTGCACTGTGGTCAAGAATTGGACATGTCAAAATAATTTTTTTAGAAGCTCTCTAACTCTTACGCCCCCACATCACACAGTTTAATTGACTCAATTTAATCACGCACAGCGAAGAAATTTTGTGGAATGGAACTACAACAAATCGATGGAAAATTTTCAAGCAAAATCATCTACAGTGATAAGGCTAATTTTCATTTGACTTCATTATGAACAAAATTGTCTCTTTAGGTTGCCAGGGTGCATTACTACCCCTTGACAAATCTCAGAAAAGGGAGTCCATGATCTTACCGGCGAAGGACTCGCCTTGAATTTCTAATGAATATGATGGTCTTTTCCAAGTCGTAGACTGTAATTTTGTATCGGGATCGTAAACGTGGCGCCACGTTGCGTCTATTGCTATACGAGGGCGGCACTGAAAACTTCGGGAAGCAAGGAAGTGACACAACATTACTACTTAAAAATGTATTTATTGCTTTTCGAAGTATTCTCCGCGAAATTTGACACATTTTTCCATACGATGGAACCAATCATTGAAGCAACCATTCCATTCGGAAGTTGGGGTCTCCAAAATGGCCGTTTTGTAGGCGTCCACAGCTTCTTCAGGTGATGAAAATCTCTGTCCACGCAATTTGTTCTTTATTTTAGGGAAAGTACAGAAATCATTAGGGCTTAGGTCGGGGCTGTACGGCGGATGGTCTGATAATTCTATGTTTTCTTGCTCTAAAAACTCTTTTGTTCTGTGTGCGGTGGGATGGATGTAAGTCCTATTTTTACGCAAGCTGGAGCAACTGTTTAGAGAAGCATTATTCAGGGTTTCATAACAAAAAAAAAGTTGGAAAAAGTAAAGATTTGTGGCAACAGGAGTGAGAAGACTATCGCAGGTTTGAAATTTTTCCATTTTATAAATGTCTATAATTTTGAAAACATGCAACATAGATTGTTTTTTAAATTTTTCTGACATCCAGCATGACTTGTCTTTTCAACCGGTTCCGAGTTTGACGTCGAGTATTGGGACACTGACAACTGACATCAGCATAATGTGCCCATGTAATGATGTTGTCCCAGTCAATGTAAACAATGCCTTAGGACATTGTACTAAAACATATGTACGCGTTGACTTGGAAGTACTTATATGTAAGTCTACCAGTGTTCTATGTATGAGCTATGCGAAAAGTTAAAACACTTAAAAACTTAATTTTGTGTTGTTTTAATAAATGTTGGCTCCGACTTGGGATGCAGAATTAGGAAGTTCATATTTGGTTGCATATAATTTATTTAATTGTATACCAAAAATTATATGGCTCAATAGTGACACTAAAAAAGATAAGGCAAAGAAAGTAGGCACACGAGCTCTGTATTCCGATACACCGAACACTAAGTTGTGTTCTCTGGCCTCGTTCTTTGTATAATACTCGTATATATTTGACAGGCTGTCCGATCGACGTCCCTCTGGCGATGCGCGTCGACAATTTCCTTAAACGTTCCGCGAGGTCATGAATCCGTTCCGACGGGTTGTTGCGATGGTATCAGTTTCTAGTTGCAACACAGCTATTCGCTGGCTATAATATTATATTCTAATATGGCTGTCACAGAATTTCTTAATGAGTTTCTTACTAAAATAATTACAAAACTATTTTCTGGCACCTTACACGTCGCACGAACGTACATAAATAATTAAGTAATTCTATGAATTTAAGCCCAGCATTGGATTATTATAGGCTTCAAGAGGCACAAGAGTACGCCAATTGCCATACTTAGTTAAAAGGTAAGCGTGATGACGTGCACGGATCCGATACCATCGTTCCGTGTTACCAATCCGTGAGATTTCAGTTTCGGCATTTTCAAATTGCTAAAATTAGCCCCGTCGTAAACTTAACTAGAAGGTGTGGGGTGCACCAGTTGTAAGTGCAGTCTATATTTGGCGAAATTATTACATAACCTCTGTCGCACCACAATGACACGTTAGCACCGAATTACGATCGAGCGTGGATACTTCACCTCAAAATTACGCTACCAAAGTTTCCGACCGACTAGGGACTACGTTATATAAAAGCTCCGTACTATATGTCACGGTCCGATCGGGCTGTAAAAGCTAAATGATTAACATCACAGAAAATAAAACTACACGGAGCGTTGGCCCTCCCCAAACTAGAAACCTTGCACAGCGATAATAAATTGCCCTCCGACGGTCCGACTGGTATACTACGAAAGTAGATAGATGAGGGCATTAAGTAATATTGAAGAGGAGATGAATAGTTAATCAAATAGTTAATTATTCTAGAGACTTCATAAGAAGTTAACAGTGCTGTAACAATATAATAATTCAACATTCGTAAGTATCGCCCGAATGATAGTTGCAGCGAACGCTAAACGTTGGTCAATCCAAGCGCTGCCGTTCACTATTCAGATAAATTGTTTTTTCCATTCGCAAATGTTTGCCTGTCGACGAGTTGCAATTCATGCTTCAACCACTACATCTATGTGCCCGTGAACAATATTTAGACCATACTATAAAAAAATATTTTGCCATAACCATTGGCTTGCTTAAGAATATACTAATACATAACATAAAGACATGGAGATTGGAGTGGAGAATACAGTTTCAAGACCAATTAAATGATGGCACATTTTTACGAGCAAATTTGAAGCATTCTTCACTTCTAACTGTATCCACCAAGAAGCTACCGTCAGCATTTTATGATTATAAAATTTATTGCCATCGATCAGTGCGCAGATCCTCATCCGTTTGTTGACTACTTATTCTCCCGTGACCCCAAAGAACTAATTAAACCTCTCATTTAATTTATAATACAAATGCATGGTTATTAATTAATGGATCTTTAATTTTCCATTATAACTAAACAAATCTATATATAGCCTTGTAAGTATTTTGAAAAGTAATACAGTCAACAGTTAATTTTTACAGTACTTGTTAATTTCCTTCCTAGCGGGTGCTAGTTTTTAAAATTTATGCACCTTTGAAAAAACGTTAACGCCTCGTTCAAACCAACCTGTCAGTTTCCGACTTTAGTCATTTCATTGCAGTTATAACGGTAATAGTAAATTTTACGCAGCTGTTTTGGTCTAGTGTGGTTTTTATAGTTTCGTTATTTTATTTTATTGAATGAGTCCGAACTTGATAATAATCGAAGTTGTTTTTATTAATTTAAAATGCAATTTAAACAATAATTCACCCTAATAAGAGACTGCAACGACTTATCTTCTTTTATAACCAAAATGGTGCTCAATTTACAAGTGTTGTTCACGGCATTGTTGAATTATATCCATAGCTCGTATGTTATTCCTAAAGTACAAAACGCTGAACCACATAATTTATGTCAGTTATGCCACTTCCGGATCGTGGTAGCGGGTACGAAACTGAGTTTTTATTTTGGAACAACTAAAAGTGGCAAATGATCACAGATATCTGCGATATATGTGAACATAGATATCAGCCGACCTGTTTGTAAGTGAATGCTGTGGTCCATAGATATCTTAAGTCGTTATTAGTAAAAAGGGTCTTTAATTTTCTACACTCACCGTACGAAACAGAAGTTATTATACTGTTGTTTTACGTTGGTTTTCTGAGAACGTGGCATAGATGAAGGAGCGTGGAGGTTCCTTTCTGATCAAGCAGACCTATTCGGAATTCGGCGTATAATATATAATATACGGCTCTATCACGTTTAAAACTCAACTGAGTTTATAGACACAATATCAGTCTAGTGTATTCGTGTATCTTTAAGGTAACACTTATATGCCTGTTGTTGGAATATGCTATGATGAATACAGAGAGGCTCAAATACCAATTCAATAACCATTTATCAGATATTTGTCACCAACATAACAATCAATGTGATAGTTATGCCGCTGACGACCCTTTGTTACATAGGCGTTGTGCGGCTAGTACATAACAATGGTCGAATTACTGCCATCCAATTATAACGGATAGCATGTAATTGGACTGAACGTGACCAGCGCGTTGAATGCAGACGCGCTTATGCTAATATTGATTAACTGTGTTAGCGGTTTTGATCTCAAGATTATTAGAAGACTGATTATTCTTAGCTATCAATGTAGCCAACTCTAATAATCGACAGTTGTATTGAATGATTTTTGTAACGATTTATGCATTGAACGTGTATTTATATAGTTTATATAATCATTTCTCCATGTGAATTTCTTCTTTTCTTGTACTTCTTGATAAGTCGTTCTAACATTTCATGTCATTCGATCCGATATTTCAGTAGTAAATTGAATTTCGAGAGGAACATATTCACATTTTAGTAAAACGTGTTATTTACCTCGCAAAATATTGAATAATATTAATGAAATTTTAATTTAGTAGCTTTAACTATAGGCACTTATATTACGCACTATTAGGCACTTTGACGATAATGAGATTCCACGAATTATACTTATATTGTTATGTCATTGTTTTCAATCGCGGTAATTAATATAATTGGGTTTTTTTATTCCTCACAAACATAATTTTAACTTGTCCGTCGAGTCTTTAGCAGAATTAATACTGTAGTAATTTTGAAGACCTACTTTATGATTAGCTAGCTATCAAATACTTAATGTACTGTTACTGTAATGGGAGTTGATGGGTGAAGTCGCTCAAGGCCGTGGTGCTCAGTGACAAACTTTTGGGGTGATCTGTTTAGCTGTGAAATTATAATATGTATTAATGTTTATGAAAATCTTCTTTGCCCGCGTTCGTTTATAGTCTTGTTTACGCTCAGATTTAATCGTCTGTGGATTTTAATGTGAATAATAAACGTTTCAATCGATGTATGTATTAATATTATATAGTTACAAAACATAATAAAGTTAAAATGTAATAAAGATAAAATTAAAATGTAAACCAACGTTGCCAACACCAATTTGTAAAATTCGGGGAAATCTAAGCCTATTTTCCCCTCAATTTTATTTTAAGAAATGAAACAAGGTTCAACTAATTTTATAAGATTTAATTTTTTGAAAAAGGGTTCTGACTTCGCCCGGGCTATCGATTTTCAAAATCAATTTTCCTCGCATAATGCCAACCAATCAACTTAATATTCCCCGCAGTTTGGCGAATTCCACATGTTGACAAGGCTTTGATAATTGATAACTGCTAGGTGGTACACGTTCACGTATCTTTGAAATACATTTAATTGAGGCATGTTGCAGGTTGCCACACGATAATTTTCCTTTACCACCGAATAACTTCTTTCTTTTAAATTGTTATAAAACTGATGGTAAGTGCCTACTGCCGGTCACAGATGACTGCAGCAAATTTCAAACACAAAAAGGCTGCAAATTCCTTGTCACTATTGAGGACTAAGATGAAATGCCTCACAAACTGTAATTATACTGGATGCCTATACCCTTCAGACTGAAATACACCAGTGCAAGGACGGCTACTAGGCAACAGGAATAGGTAAGAGGATGGTATCTTCCTAAACGGATTGCTAAGCAGAAAAACAGTTCTATTACCATTACAACAGTAGAATTGTTATTATTAATTAGTAAATAGAGTAATGTCGACAGAGAACGGAGATTGAACTCGGGTTGCTCGCGTCCAATAAAATTTAAGGGCGTTACCGGATCCTATTATCCCTTAAAACGAGCAATTCTTGTATATATGTATAATCGGAATCTCGGAAACGGCTCCAACGATTTTCATAAAATTTTGTGTCCAGGGTTTTTTTTATTTTGAGTTTTGGGGGCAATAAATCGATCTAGCTAGGATTCATATTTAGAAAATGTCTTTTTGTCCGTGTTTTCGGGCAATGAAAAACTGCTACAATATAAGAAGGTAAATTTTGACATCTTATTAATAATCGTAATAGCTCAAGTGGATATCGGGCCGCGGCAAAATCGTACCCTGGTTCGCGTCCGGTCTTCGGCCAAGTTCCCTTCTTTTTTAAAAAAATCAATTATTTTGAGCCTTTTTTAAAAAAATCTATTATTTGGGTCCTTCTGTTGGTGTAGATTCTGTTAAAAATTTAACAAACTCTGGTCGAAACGAAAGTCTGTAGTGTGCCAGTTCAAGCCGAGTTAAATGACTGCGGCTGGCATAAGGCGTTTGTAACTGCAAATCCGGGCTATTACCATCTGTGCCGGCTGGGTAAAATAATGGGTAAGTAAATGGCTCAACTCGCCTATCAACATTCTTTAAAAATACAATATTTTTATTGCGCTGGTGAACAATCATTTCATTATCTGGAAAGCTTTGATCAGCATTTAGTGTGAAAACTGCACAAACCTCATTACACGCCGGTATATTAAACCTTCTGCGATCAACTTGATCTGGAAAGCTTTACGTACGGTGGGGGTAACCCTTGAGCAGAAGTTAACCGATTAATTTCGTCCTCTACTTCTCGCATCATTATATATCCCTGTACATAGCGATTATGCGCTCGAATGATGAACTCCAATAACTTCATCATTGAGGTAGTAATTCCAGAATTAAGTGGATGGTTAACTCTTTCGTTAACGGCTTCATCAGGATCTAAAAAGTATAGTTGCCCGTACAGTGGCCGTTCAAAAACACCAAAATCATTTTGCGTCGGGTGGGCTGTCATATTCATTTTATGATATACTTGTCCGCAAACGATAAAACTATAAATGCCATGGCTATTTATTGTTCTGTCATCTTCTGCGTTGAAGGATGTTAGAGCTAAAGATGCGTTTATCTTTCTTTCTCTTTCTTATTTTATTATGAATATTTTCCGAATATGGGCGACGGTTTAAAAAGAGATGTACTAATTCATTTGAAAATTTTGGTTGCTCCATTAAAATTCGTCCATGCAAACATCAGTCACCAAAAGAATTTCTACTTATAAGATTAGAAACACGTTCCTCTGGAAAATGCAATGCACCACAATGAATACACAAAATTTAAAATGGTCCTAAGGGGTGATATTGCACAGCTGCAGTAACGGCACATTTATATGTCGGTAAAAATTATTAAGTTCTAAAGCCCTATGACGTCTTCCGTCTCGACGTCTTTGTTCTTCTAATCGGTATTCTCGTTGTTCTTCATCTACAGTAGCTATACGTTGTGCCGCACGCTGCCGCAAAACTTGCAGACGTTGCTCTCGTTGGTCATCATTTTCAGTAGCTACACGTTGTGCTGCACGCTGCTACAAATCTAGCAGCCGTTGCTCTCGTTGTTCGTCATTTTCAGTAGCTACACGTTGTGCCGCATGCTGCCGCAAATCTTGCAGACGTCGCTCTCGTTTTTCGTTATTTTCAGTAGCAACACGTTGTGCCGCACGCTGCCGCAAATCTTGTAGACGTCGTTCCCGTTGTTCGTCGTTTTCAACGGCCACACGTTGTGACGCACGATCTCGTGAAACATCTAAATCATATGATCTTTCTGCTCATATAATGTTAGTCAAGTTTTGCAAAAATCTCACTTTAGCAGTACGTGTGGGACAAGCGGAAACCTGACTATTTTCATGAAGGCTTTCTTAAAATGAGTCTTCACTGTGTGAAGTTAGAGAAACCTGACCTGTTTGTGTTTGATGACGATTGTCTTCAAAGTGTTCTTGAGACGAGTCGCGGCTTCGTGAAATTAGATTGTTTATAAGCATTTTTTTCAAAGATCTTTTAGGCATTTTTAAGTGAACACGTGAGTAAAAAGACACCTATTTTATCACTTAATCAATAATATAAGTAAACAATTGTTTTTCTTGGTCTAATGTCAAACCAAACATTAATTGGCTTACCGTTGCTTAGCAACGCCATCAACTGAAGTAGCTTTAGTGTTGCTGTGTCATTAAAGCAGTTAGTTGCTCCCAATTGAAAAATAGTATTATTACTCGTCAATAGATGTCAGAAACAATCATATTTTTCAGTTCATGTTTAGGTTGATTATTATTAATTTCTATATTTACACCTGGATGACATGTATTTTTTTGGAAATCGTGTTATTTGGAACATAATAGAAAAACTAAAATGGTAATTTGAATAAAAAATCATGAGTACAATTAGTTTAAATTTAGATTTTCGTACTTTTAAAAAAATACTTAAAAAAGGACACGAAATAATAGATTTTCTCACAAAAGAAGAAAACTTGAAAAAAAAAGGAAAAAAGTCGGACCGATGACCGGACGCGAACCACGGCACTACGACTTCGCGACAGCCCGATATACACTTGAGCTATCACAGCGGCTAAAACTAACTTTCTGAACGTAAAAAGAGGACAACCATACCTTCTTAAAATGATGTCTTTTAAGCCTATTAGATTCCATACCAAACAACTGTATAGTATATGTGACGTTCTTACGGTTAAGCAGCTATATATTTTACAGACAATTTTAAAAACACGTAAAAACTCGCCATATGATCCAAAAGAACTATTTATACGGGGCAATCATGACGTCATTAGACAAATTTATGTAAAATCTAAATTTACTGAGAGACAGTACAGTGCCCAATCAAGATATATTTACAATGATTTAAACAAAAAATTAAACTTACACCGACTGAACTATCCCGAATGCAAAAAATACTTACTGATTATCTTAAAAAATTAAACTACCACAGCACAGAAAACATTCTACGTCACCTAATTGAATAGTATATCCATTAAATCCGTGAGCAGTTAAATAGTGTTTTGTTAACTTGTTCACTTTGTTAACTTTTCACAGGATTGTATCCATGCTATTTTAATTTCGGAGAGCTGGTTGAAACCATCTTTAAATTCTAGCTCATATCCTTTAGGTAATTTTGTGCTTATTCGCAATGACAGGACTGAAAGAAGGGGTGGCGGAGTTGACATATATCTGAGAGCCTCAATTCCTTACAAGGTTGTATTAGCTTCTCCTTCTACTTATTCAGGCTCCTCTGAGTATCTATTTCTTGAAATTGACATCAAGGGCATCAAGGCGATTCTAGGAGTAGTGTACTGTAGTCCTAATATTGACTACTTCACGGCACTAGAAACAGCCTTCGACACCGTTGGGTCTGGATACATGTACTACATAATAATGGGGGACTTCAATACTGATTTACTGAGAAACAATTCTCGTGCTCATAAGCTTCGATTAATCGTAGAGTCAGTCAATTTCAGCATTCTGCCTTTAGCGGCCACTTATCATAACATTAACACAGATGATTCATGGATTACATAATTACATCTTCTCCTGACCGTGTGGGCAAGCACGGACAGCTTTCAGTCCCCTGTTTTTCACACCATGATCCAATTTATTTATCTTATAGAATTAAACCTCCGAAACATATTCCTTCTATATTGCGTTTACGCAATTTTTCCGGCCTGGACATTGACCAACTCGGGAGAGATACTGCTCTTATGGATTTTGCTCCATTGCGGGCTGCTTCTTCTATAGATGACAAAATTTACTTTTTGAACACCGCTATTCATCATCAAGTAAAGTTCAAGTTCAGTTCATCAAGTAAAACTAAAGCGCCCTTTATTCCTGACCCTTGGATGACTAAGGGTGTACGAGTGGCAATGCGCAAACGAGATCCGGCATTTACGAAATACAAAAGAGTACGTACAGAAGAGAACTGGTGTAACTTTAAATTGCTAAGAAACAGGTGCAATCAGATGGTACGAAATGATAAACGCCGTTACATTCATGATAACATAAATCTCTCAAATCTCTTAAATCTCTTAGTATTACTAAGCCAATGTCATCTGCTGATAGTTCTCTTAATTTTAATGATATAAATCGTCACTTTGTTTCATCTCCTACGTTGGACTCTACTGTAAGATCACGAACCATTGCTTCTATTGCTTCTATGCAACCTCTGACTATTCCTCTTTTCGAAGTTTTTCCTGTAACTTAAGATGAAATAGCTAAAGCTGTATTGGCTATTAATTCCAAGGCTGTAGGTTGTGATGAGATTAGTAAATTTATGGTTATAACATTGCTTGACTTCCTTCTGCCAGCTATCACTCATGTTATTAATTACTCACTGGTCTCAGGTCAGTATCCAACATTGTGGAAAAGAGCTTATATACGTCCTCTCCTAAAAATACCTAATCCTGAACTACCAAATCACTATCGTCCAATTTCTATTCTCCCATATCTCTCTAAAGTTCTGGGAAGCCTGTGTGCATAAGCAAATATCTATTTTCATAAAAAAATATAACCTACTGAATAACTTACAGTCAGGGTTTCGCTCTGGTCACATTACCACCACTGCACTTATTAAAATCACTGATGACATTCGAAAAGGGATGGATGAACGGAATGTTACAGTGGTGGCGCTTGTTGACTTTTCAAATGCTTTTAACACAGTCGACCACGATATCTTCCTATCCATTTTCCCTCAGATTCTCATCCCCAGCCTTGGAGTGATTCTCATCCTATCTTCGCGGTCGTCAGCAATTAGGTCAGGGGAGCAGTTTTCCGCTTGGGCTGACGTTGAAGCTGGCGTACCGCAAGGCGGTATATTATCTCCAATATTATTTTCGCTGTTTATAAACTCAATATCTAATGATTTCAGTTGTTCGTACCATCTGTACGCCGATGACCTTCAACTATATGTGCAATCTAGCATCGATGATAAAAATAGAGAAATCAGGAAACTAAACACACACTTAGATGCCATCCGTTTCTGGTCACATAGATTTGGTGTTTCAGTAAACCCGTTAAAATGTAAAGCAATGGTTGTGGGTAGTTACAGAATGTTAAGTATGATTAACTATGGAAACCTCGAACCAGTTCTATATAATGGAATTATAATCCCATTTTCTCATTCCATAGTCCATTTAGGCTTACACATAGATCACAGTATGAACTGGGGAGTATAGATCTCGGAAATTAATCGTAAAGTTGTCGCCAGCCTACGTTCCCTCTAACGTATGAAAAATTTCCTACCCTTCAAAACCAAGCTTTAGCTTGTTAATTCCCTTATTCTTCCTACTATAGACTATGAATATGTGTGCTATCCAGACATCTCGCAAAATCTTCTTAACAAGTTGGGGCGCCTTCTCAACAACTGTATAAGATTTATCATCAACTTACGAAAATACGACCACATCACTCCTTTTCGTTCCAAGCTTAAATGTTTTTCTATTCATCAAAGGCGTTGCTCCAGAATCTTACTAACTCTTTTCTCTATATTAAATGATCCGATTTCTTCCTCTTATCTTAAAGATAACTTCCACTTTCGGTGTTCAACTCGTGACCCTGAACCTCGTTCCTCTAACGTCCTTAAAATTGATTTACCTCATCATAGTACTGTTTTCTTTAAGTCTTCTTTTACCGTTCAGGCAATACTTCTCTGGAACGTCTTGCCCGTTGATATAAGAAAAGCATCGAATAAGTACACATTTAAAAAACTAGTCCGGCAACACTATCTTGAGGAAAACTCCATTTGATCATTCTATTTCTATCCTTATATTTATTTATAATATAAGTTTATATACATATATATATATAT
>DWHP01002729.1:0-14124 GCA_018247895.1 Parnassius honrathi
AAACAAAAGTCCAAACCAAACAACAAACAATTATCAAAAATATCGAACTAGAGTCGAGACGCGTATCCGTAACAAAAGTGCTATCGGTACTGAGCGCGCACGGCCAGCGCGGGACGCGGTGCTGGGAGTCGAGAAGGGGGTCGCATTCCAGCGGAGTCTCAAGTTAATTCGTACGTGTAATACCTGCCGCCGATCGTTGGTAAGAATTGATAGGGCCCGTCTGATTACTCACACACAACAATCGTACGTAGGAGAACCTAATCAACAACATGTCGGACGAGGTTGAACCGCCCCTCCTCGAACAGGAGGAAACCACCGGACTGTAATGGAGTCTTAGAACGGCCACTTCTCGTAAGGGATTTAGCGAACCCGTAGCGCTCGATGATCGTCCCATAATTCTCGCAAATCCCTACCAGGAAACCCGTATTGCCGGGCAAGGAGCCCGCACCGAGCGTTGCGCTCACGCCTGCGGCGTCTGAATACACGGCCAGGCTGGAACCGTCGCTGCAACTGCAGCGGGCTAAGAAGACGGCGAGACGCCATATACCTCCTGAGACCGAGGCCTCCTTATTTGAAAAGAGACAGCGCATTGGCTCCAACCTTTCGTCATCAGAGGTACCATCGTTATCTTCGGAGGATGACGAGCCCTAACCAGCGACAACGAAGAGGGTGCATAAGTCTCCGCCAAAGTCACCATCACCACCTCAACCACCTCCGTACATTTCCCAGGACCGGCGTAGGCACGACTCGGCCCAGTACGAACAGGGAGGTGAAGAGTCGTACAGCTGGGGTTCTACCACATATGCGACCGTAGGTGGATCCGCCGGCCGATCATCGCCAGTACAGCGCACCAATCCGTCCACGCTGCCACATGATGACGGCAACGGTCCTCAACTAGTTACGCTCAAATAGTAGCAACACCAGCAATGCCACGACCCCAGGCGGTGGAAGAGACTGCTGCAAAACCTGTGGAGCCAGAAAAGGCCAGATACCCGCCCATAGTGGCTGAATGCCTCCCGGACTGGACGAGGCATTTCATGGAACTTAACAGAAAGTTAAGCCACTCTCCAAATGCCCGTCCGTTCGGGAAGGGGATGAGATTTACCCCACAGAGCGTTTACGAGTTTCATACTATTCAACGTTACATGGTCGGACTCTCGAAGGAACTACCAACTATGTCGTGGTATTGTTGTACCCCGGAGTAGGATAAGCCCACTAAAGTGGGCATCCAGGGGCTACCAATGGGCACGGAGGCACATGTAATAGAGGAGGCTATCAGGACAAAGGGCTCCCCTATTAAATACGTTAAGGCGATACCACTACGTAGGGGCAGACCTGGATGCCTCTACTTCGCACAATTGGACCATCCTGAGCCTGGAGCAGCTGCAGGTAAAGTCGACGAGATCCTCTACATGAGAGGGGTCGTCATCGAAGCCTGGCAGAGGAAAGCAGGACCGGCACAATGCCACCGCTGCCAAGTTTTCAAGCACTCCTCCGCCAACTGCTTCAGGCCAGTGAAGTGCGTTCGCTGTGCCGGGGAGCACATTGTAAGCCTTTGCCCTAGGGGTAGAGGTGAACAGCCGAAGTGCGCTAATTGCGCCAAAAACCACACGGCCAACGATCGCCACTGCCCAGTCCTGAGGAGGATTGCTAGGAAGCAGGGGATCACATTGCCGGGACTACTCCCGACCCGAAGAAGATCCCCAGGGTCGCCCAAGAGCGGTCACCATCCAAGAAGTCGGGTGGGCAACCGTCAGAGGGAAGGGTGGGCAGTCAGCCCCCCCTCCCTCCTCCCGTAACACCAATGGAAACGGTGGAACCCATCGAAGTAAGGGCAACCATCGGGGCGGCTCTCCAGCTCCCCGCTAATGACGCGACCGAGGGTCAGACTTCCAAGAAAAAAAGCGGAGGGACAGGAGCAAAAAGGCATCGCAGCCTCCTCCTCAGGCTGTTACCTCTACACCGACACCAGTAGGACCGGTAGCCTCACAGGCGCAGGTTGCCAGCGGAGCACCCAATGAGAACGTGGGTAGAGCGCCAGAAAGGGCTCTATCAGAAAATAGAGCCCGCTCAGCACATAGAGCGCTCTCTACCCACAGGCAAAGACTGCAGGAAGACCATCACCCGAGACCATTGCCAATGCTAATATATAGAAGAACATCAACAGCCTGATTCGAGACAGTAGACGCCATCCAACGTTTGGTTGGCATTGCTATCGAGGTCGGCAGTCGGGTCCTGACCGACATAAGAGCTGGGATAGACCCCATAACGGCGGTAATGAAGGCGCTGGCAAACCTCCTGGCTCGGTATTACGGAGGAGAGTAATCTGCGCCCCGGACGGAATACAGCATAAGCTGCATGAACTCCGCACAGTTGCTTAACTACAGGACACACAAGTGATCTTGCTGAGAGAGACTAAGTTAAACCCAATAACGCATCTGAAGCTGCCCAACTACTTCATGTACAGGAGGGACGAGATCACTCCTGAAGGGGCCGCCTATAGAGGGACGGCGGTTCTAGTGAAGAGGGACATCGTCCATCAAAAACTTGACCTGCTAGATTACCAAACGATGCGCTCTATCGGCATAAATATGGAGGCGGCGGGCGAGGAACTAAGGATCTACGCAGCATACCGCCCGCCAGGGACTCCATTTTGCTCCTCAGACGTCCGGACGGTAATGGAAGGTGAAACACCTACGATCATCGCCGGGGACCTAAACGACAAACGCCTGGCGTGGGGATCTAGAGTGATCAACCCGCCGGGTCGTGAACTCTATGAAGATGCGTAAAGAAACAACTATGACGTTTTAGGTCCCGAAGAGCCTACCCATATTACTACAGATCCTCGTGCTCTCTAGGAACATCAACTACCCGATAGTGATAGAGGTACGACCTGAGTACACAGCACCTCCCGGTTCTGATTACCCTTGGCCTTAAGGCTATGACTACGTCGCCCAGAGCTTTTTAGACCAGAGTTGACTGGAGGCTCTACCCCCAACGCCTGCAAGAGAGACCTCCAGTACATACTCTTCTAGGCACAGCGGACGATGTAGAGGCCGCTGCAGCAAGAATAACAAAGTGCATCCAGGAGGCCCTCCACGCAGCCTCTACGATCGTCCCGATTACCGCAGAGAGAGACGATGCAGATCAAACGCAAGAGAGCGTTAAGGAAGCTCTGAGAGCGTACTGGCCGAGAATAAAGACACAGTTGAACATCTTGTCGGACGAACTGTCTGTTGCAGTCCAGGCCCACAGAGGAGAGGCCTGGGAGCGGCACATATGGAAAGCGGAAGAGCAGGATGCGTCACTCTATAAACTGAACTGACAGTTAACTAAAACTAGACCACCCGTTTGCCCGCTGATCAACAAGGGGGTGAACGTCGCTACGATGCCAAGGGTACAGCGGATATCCTAGTAGAGCACTTCGAGGTGCAATTTACGCTGAACCCAGCAAGTGCGGAGTTCATGGAGCTTCATGCCCGGAAGGAGAGTCGCGTACAGGAGTACCTGTCGTCGCCCGCGCCACCGCTTGCAGGAGAGTGGTTCATCTCCCCCGCTGAACTGCGGAGGACAGTAACCCGCCTGCAACCAAGGAAGGCGCCGGGGCACGATGGGATTACCAACACTGCACTTCGACAGCTGCCCAATAGAGTCCTAGTAGAGCTTGGTCGACTCTCCAATGGGATGCTGCGAACATCCCAGTTTCCGGAGGACTAGAAGAAAGGCAAAGTCATCGTCTTGCCGAAACCCAGGAAGGACAGGCGTAGAGCTGCCAGCTACAGGCCGATCACGCTGCCACTGCACATAGCTAAACCGCTTCTAAGATGTCTCCGTCCGTGCATCCCACTTCGGGCGGAGCAGCACGGATTCAGGAGGGATCACTCCACAGCTGCACAGCTGACCAGAATGCTGCATCGGCTTGCAGCAGAGTACAACCGTGGCCGCATATCGTTGGGCGTCTTTCTCGATATAGAGAAGGCGTTCGACAGGGTGTGGCATTTAGGATTACTATACAAACTGCAAGATGAGACCAGTGTCCCTCCTGCTATGTTGCGGCTAGTGGCGTTTTTCCTGGCAGACAGGAAGTTCTACGTCTGCGTAGAGGACGTCGAGTCCGCAACAAGACCCATTAGAGCCGGCGTTCCTCAGGGCAGCTGTTTGTTTCCAGTCCTGTGCGCGGCTTATACCATGACATTCCGACACTGGCAGGACAGCTGCGTGAGTGGGAGGACGACGTGGAGCTGGCGCTATATGCGGACGATAGCGCCTATTTCACCTCGTCCAGAAGAGCCCATATCGCCACTGGCAGAATGCAGCGTCTGCTGGACCTATTGCCACCATGGCTGGATGAGTGGAGGATGGTAGTCAACGTTGGTAAGACGACCGCTCTGCTCACTCGCCGCCTAAGAAAATTACTACCACAGCTGACGCTAAGAGGCCAGAAAATTGCGTACGAAAAGGCCGTGACCTATCTTGGACGCCGGATTGACAGGACGCTGCGCATGACTGCGCACGTCGACTTCGTCGTCCGCAAAGCCCGATGTGCGCGGGCGATGCTCCGTCCAGTCCTGGCATCCAAGCTACCAATCAAAATGAAGATCCGGATATATAAAACCTACATCAGACCAATCATCATCTACGCCGCTCCGGCCTGGTACGCACTTCTGAGCGAACCTCTGAGGCGGCGAATGCAGGCCCAGCAGAACCAAGCATTAAGGACTATCGTCGGAGCAGATCGCTACGTCCGGAACAACGACATAGCGGCCAACCTCAACATAGAGAGCTTACAGGAATTTGTGGTCCGATTGACGCTCGGCATGTTTGACCGCGCCGACAACGGGCCACATGAACACCTTAATGGCTTCGCGCCGTTACACACATGGCCCCCGGAAGGGCGACCTTATCCAAGATCTTATCTACACAGATTAAAGATTAGAGATTAGATCAGAGATATATTAGAGAGTTGAGTAAATCCCACAACGGCGCAGGCAACAACATCGACTTTTATATCAGACAACCTCCCATTTTTATGGTTTTACCGTAATCGGTAAAACCATTTTTTCGACTACATTATGAACCAAGGAACCCATCAATGCCTAAATTCAGGCTCCGGGCAATGGTGGCAAAAAGGCAGGCAACGTACAAACACCGCCCAATGCCATCTGTTCTCGATAACGCAAACTAAATTACGTTGAACATAACATTAGACATTATTATTCATTTATTCAATACAGCTTATCAAAGTCCACTGCTAAACTTAGGATTCTCCATAGATTGCCTCATACGGAAGATATTCGACGTAGTTTTGCCACTATTGGCGAGCGAGTTGGCAACCGCAATTATTTATGAAAATAATCGATAATCATCCATGAGGTTTGTTTCCCTCTGTCGCCTCTTACGCCAAGCCTGTTACCAACTTAGAATTCAAATGAATCAACAATGTATAATAATTAAATTAATCATAATGCTATGTAAATAGTAACAAACAAAATTGTCACAATATTTTCCATGTCGCTTCTTCTCTTGTCTTCTATCGATGCAATTATACATGACATGCCCTTATCAGTTCTCCGTCCAGTAGTATCAACACACGGGGCAAGAAGAATGACAAGGGCACGTCATTGTATACTTATAATTTCTTTCTTAATACTCCTTACTGCAAAACTTGTCTCAAGGTGATTCAGCTTTTTGAGAGCGCGGGTTTCATGTTCCTGCATTCCAAAAGTGTCACGAACGACACATAATAAAATGCTGAAAATGATCACTAAGATGTTCCTTCCAAAATGTGTAGATTTTTTCACCGAAGTCTTGATCATGGAACTCACGAAGCAATCTGTCGATTACCTGTAAAAAAAGATCGCAATATTAATCAAAATATTTAAATTGTCGAAGAAAGAGACAAAAAAGAGGTTGATATGATTTTAGTAATACACGAAACCTAAGCGACATTTTTTATCATGAATTGACGAAGTCGAAGTCGATAAACAAGAAGATACAAATTTAAAAATAAAAACCAAATATTGATAAAATGTATTTTTATTTTATTACAATAATTTTGAAAGTACTTGCAATTGCTAGTCTCTTTAAGAAATAGTCATACGTAGCACTGTTGGATATTTATAGAAAAAAACTGACAGCAATTGCGTATGAAAGTAGAGGATGTTTTATAAAATATTAAAATATGCACAACTCAGGCGACTCAGTGAACTACTTCAGCGACATTCAGTCCCAATTGTGAACGTGACTAGAAATATAAAGACGCGCTATTGTTCATTTTACTAACATGTCTTCATATTGTATGACTTAAACGCGAAACACAAGTAAATTGGCTAAATTAGTAACAGTGAAGTGTTCCGACATTTATAATTCCATATGGTGTCATTCAACTCTTAAGATCAATAGCGGTTTCTACATAGATTATGTTTAACTTTATGTTAGTAACTCTGGTGTTTAGCAAACATGAGATTCCGCCCATTAGCTACGACATGACGAAGAAGCCCTCCAGTCTCCACTCTTCTAGACTTACGGTCTTTGACGCAGTAAGTCGATAGATGCAGGTGGCTCAAGAGCACACGTCTAGACATTTTCTGCGAGAGGCCTGTGTTCAGTAGTGAAACTGTGATGGGCTGCACGCACAGCATCATGGCAGTATCGCAGTTACGTTGCCATACAGACTTCGCTCATGCTTTTTAGACTTTAGCTTAGGTACATTCATTATCTACGAATTATTACTCTTAGCACCGAATATGTAATAATAAATATACACTGTTCTGCTATTACACACTTCCTCCATTTTATTAGGCCTTATTTGCCTTAATCGTCTCGCTTGGTGGTTACAGCAGACGTCACGGACTTTCGACGCTGCTACCCATCGCTATACTATTATTTAATCTATGGCTAGCCTGAGTAGATTATGGTGTGAACAAGAAGGTTATACCGTATTATCGGAAGCAATGAGACTTCAAAGATTTCCCGTAGTCGCATATTACGACACTCACGGGACAAACTTTCGTAATGGCCAGTGAACACAGGATTTTTCACAAGAAAGTGACAGAAGACTTGAAGTAGTCAAGCACCAGTCTCTCACAAAGTTGACATAAGTATGACAAATTGTTAACTCTAAAATTATTGTTCGTGAAGAAAAGAAATGATTTATTACTATTATTATTATAATCATCAAGAAATACACAGAGATAAAAAGAACCCTCCAGACAAATACATCGACACTAACGCCTAGAAGAACATTGTATGTACGTTTGAACGCAATGTACCAGGAGAACATAAAGTAATAAATGTTACAACTTTTCTAAAATCGCGACCGTCTTTAAGAGGACCGTAAATAAAAATCGGCTCGCTTCCACCGCGGACAGGCTGTCGCGGGCAGGACTGAAAAACAATTTGTAGCATTACAAACGGAGGTAATGAGCCGGACATTGTAGATGCTTTGTGTTACGCCCGATCGAACTACTCAGTGACCGTTTCAAAGTGCAACGCGATATTGATTTCTTATAATTACTCGAACACTACATATTAAATAAAACTAAATTTTAACTTTTTCATTCCAGACTTTTCGCCCTCCCTTCGCGACCATCGTCAGGAATTTTGAAAAAACTGTCAGTTTTAGAACTGCACGTCAGAAGTGAAAACTTCTTAGCTTTAGAAACTTGTAAACATTATTTTTGGTTTGTTAAGAAATATCTTTGAAGTGTACGTATATCTGAGCGTGACGGTCACGTGAGTTCAGTACCTTTTCCCCATCCCAAAATTATCTAACGTGCCTGTTTTCACTTCACAAAGTTAAAATTAAACGCAATAGAATCCGTAAAATTAATTCCATTTTATGTACCACGATGTTACTTGGACGCATTAATAATACCTATAATGTTACTATATCATCATAGTATAAATAATAATAGTACTACGTAATAATAATAGTACTACGTAACACTAGTGGCAACATTGTTGATTGAATTATTCCTCTACTTCATCGGCTCCTGAAAGTCCACTGCTGAACATGGGCTACGGCGAGGGTTCGCCCTGATCGTCGCGATCGCCAGCATTTTTTATCGCAATATATCGGTCTGGATGTTTTACGCCTGGCGTAAACGTGATGGTTATATCGCCATTTTCCATAGCCGCCTCCTACCTACGATAGGTACCTAAGGAATAACTTTTTTTATGGAATATAGATGACACTCCAACACACTGCCCACCTCGTGGTGAGGCTGTAGCCCATATACACATACATTTATCCTCGATTAAGAGACAAAATGCAGATTCGTTGTTACCCCAGAGAACTAAGATGGAATGCCTGGTTTCAAGTAAAAAAGGGTCTCCCGTACTCTAACACTCACCATACGAAACACAAAAGCATTTAACTGCTATATCACGCATTCCTCTGTTGAACTAACCCATCACTGCTACCACTATAATAATAATATATCCAAAAGAGTAGCTAATATTTCATTGTTTCTGATTTTTACGAACCAACAAGTAATGTGCGTTAGTCAAACTTTATTGAAATAATCAAAA
Organism: Parnassius honrathi; assembly: GCA_018247895.1. Classification (NCBI taxonomy): domain Eukaryota; kingdom Metazoa; phylum Arthropoda; class Insecta; order Lepidoptera; family Papilionidae; genus Parnassius; species Parnassius honrathi. Next base: position 8,533 of record DWHP01002729.1, read on the forward strand.
AATATCATCTTAAATCTTGCCTTTAACAAAAAAAACTTTTTAACTCGAACGTATCACCATCCAGTCTCCTATCCGGCACACCGTCGCCTCCAATCCAAGCCTCTGAGGCCGTCATTAACGCAACGGATAGTGCATCTGCTTAAAAGTGATACAGCATTATGGATAGCTCTTGCGATTTGCATTTTCCGGGCGTGGAGCGATCTCGTAGGCGGACGTCGAGTGCTCGCGTCGCTCACGTGAAAAACTGTTTCTTACGTGAGTGGAGTGGTTAAAAATGAAATATTTTAAAATGCATTCCATTTATAATATTTTATATATTATATCTATTTACATAATTTTTCTGTGAGTGGGTTTGTCATTGAGCTCCTAAATGTCTGGACCAATTTTGATGATATTTTTTATGTGTTTGTGGATGGTTTAGATTTGCAATACTACCCAGTAGGTGTAGTAGGTAGGCGGCAAGATCCAGAGATCAACCGTGCGAAGCCAGGGCGGATCGCTAGTATTTTATATTAATAAAAAGGTGTAGGAGTCATGGTAGCTCAGATGGTCAGCGCTCGCTGTAAATTTCACAGTACGCGAGCAAATCGGGTTCGATTCCCGCCGGCACCAATAAAATATTAACTGCAATTTTAAGTACTGATTTACCACTTGCTCGGCGGTGAAGGAAAACATCGTGAGGAAACATGCATGGGAAATAAGAAAAAGAAATATTTCGAAGACATGTGAAGTTCGCCAACACGCATTGGGGCAACGCGGCTGACACTTCCTTGCCCTAAAATCCTCTCAGAAATGAGGGGAGGCCTGTGCCCAGCAGTGCGACGTAAATATAGGTTGTAACTTTATTTTTTTTAAAAGGCGTGTTACACAGTAGTTAATTTGGGCATATATTATCTATTTCGTCGCGGATAAAACAAGGCTTGGTAACCAGGTGAATATGCTGGCAGCATTAGCAAAATCAAATACCAAACTGTAACCATAAGATAAATGTAATTGCTTACGTGTACACTGACCACAATTATCTACTCTATACGAATATAACTACAAAATATTCATGAAAGATGCACAGGGTCGATACATGGTGTCTCTAGGATGCTCGTGACAGTGCATTATAGTTATGTACAGGGAAGTCTGTATTCAACTGCGAACATTTACACTGTAATGATAATGATCATAATTATATAAATATTTAAATAAGACTTTTATTTGGATAATATTAATTATCACAATTTTCTAGCGGTGTAAGAATATCCACTACCTACCATATACCGCGCCCTGGGTGTCGTAAGAGGCGGCAGAGGTAAACAATCTGGCGATTATTGGCATCAGCGTTTTGCAACTTACTCATATCCACTAGACAATAAAACAATCTACGGTTGCCAGCTCGCCTGACATATATTGCAATTATTGCAAATTACCTCCATTGTGAGGCAATCTACGGGGAGGCCTATGTTCAGCAGTGGTTTTTCATAGGCTGTAAACGATGATATATTTAATAAACTTGTTTTCGTACATACTGCAGAGAAAAAAAAATTCCTCTCCATTACAGGCTGTTCTTTCCAATAGAAATAATCATAACGCATAACGCATGAACATTTCATTTCATTCAAGTACCCACCATCTCGCATCGATGCAATATTTTTATCTCGGGATAGCATAACCATGTAACGAAGCGCAAATATTTGTAACGTAGTATCGAATATCTTGTTATATTTGCACACCTTAATGAAACTTGTACGCTTGTTAAAACATCTCATAAATAAAGTCGACACGGGTTGTCGAGAGGAGTAGAGGAGAGGGGTGTTATGATTAGATTGCATCATATAGTATGTAACATGTCAGCGACACGGCGGGGCCTATAGATACATGGAAGATATGACATAGTACAAATGTAATAAAACCGTTACCTGGAGATATTGAGACGATGCGACTCGAACTAAATGAACTACTGCGGTTACACTTATCTGTACTATCAACGTTATATATTTTAATGCTGTAAGCTGGAAGTTATATTAATATGAAAGTCAAAATAAATATCTACCTAAGCGGATACTGGAGACCACGGACAACTTCAACCATATTCAAAGTATGGCCGAGAAAGATGGCCAACCCTGATGTCTATAATGAAATACTTCACCGGATGTGGTACTGAATCTCTTATCCTTTAGGCCGCAAAATATCAGTAAGTACACTGCTAATCAACAGATGAAATAGGTAAGATGGTGGTGGTGGTACGAACGTGGAAGGACTTCCAGACATAAAAGAAGACCTACAATTGTTTTATTCCTTCAATAATTAGAAGTCTCAATAATTTTGCCATAGTTGCCATACTTGGCAGGCAGGTCAACAACCGCAATTTTTATTACTTTTAGTTGTTGGCGGGAACGGCTGTTCATCTCTAGTTACGTAGTACTATTATTATGTATTCCGTGCTGTAGTTTTGGTTTCTCTTAGTCACATCTTTAGACACCTACTGGAGAACACTTGGAAGTGGATATTCGTATACTGTTACTGGTCAGTCAATTGCGGTTCCCACCGCAATTTTTATTACTTGCAATTGTTAAGAGAAAGATACCGGCGTCCATCTCCTTTCTCAGTTTCTCTCAGTCGCCTCTTACGATAACCACTGGAGAGGACTCGGTAGTGGATATTCTTATGACGTCACTACACACTCAATATTATCAATACTATTTTAAAATGCAACAAAAGGCCTTCCTTTTGTCACATCACACTTATATTACAATGTTAGAACTCATTTATCAGCCCATAAAAGTCTAATATGCCAAAAGTGGTCTCGTTGTCGAGATTTGATTTGATACATATTACCTTAAGGTGCTTCCTTTTAAACAATAAAATGGTCCTATCACATAAACATTCTGCACATTGGCGTCGTATCGGTTAATCAATTCAGTTGTATCCTTTTGTCATTTTCTACGGACAATGGTAAATCAGAACTTAAAATTGCAATTAACAATGTCATTGGTGCCGGCGGGGATCGAACCCGGGCTGCGTGCGTAAAGTGAAATTTACAGCAAGCGCTTAGCCCCTGAGCTACCACCGGCGGTGAAGGAAATCATCGTGAGGAAACCTGCATGTCCGAGAGGTAAAAAAATATAATACTCCAAGACATGTGAAGTTTGCCAACACGCATTGGAGTAGTGCGGTGGTCGTTTCCTTGCCCTAAAACCCTCTCAAAAATGAGAATCCTCTGCCCAGCAGTGGGACGTATATAGGCTCTAACTTTAACTTTTTACCAGAAAATGGTATCCTTTTGAAATCATCGATCCCTCGAATCAAATGAGGATAACTCTAAAATTATTTGAAACAAACAATCGCATTGTACCGTTGTGAAAACATAGTGAGCCCGCAAAAAGTTCCCGCACCCAACCAGCCGTGATCGGGCGACGAGTGTGTCAAATGGACCCCGGATAGATTTATGCTCCGGCCGAACGGTAACTACTTAAATCGACCGTTAATCCCGCAGCCGCCTAATCGACCACACGAAAAATAGTTGGACTGCGCTATACGGTTTAAATTGAGTTTTTATGGATGCTCTCCGTTATTGTATGATTCGAGATTAATTTGACAAAAATAAAGCATTTTGAGTTCGTGACATCGCCAAATCTCCCTTTCGCCGCCTACTATGCAAGTTAGTGATTGTAATAACATAACTCTGATGTAAGCCGTCGATTAGTAATCTACGAGTATGAGATCGTCTATGAATAGTACTTATAGAATATTTTTATGCATCATAGATTAAAAGTAATACTTATTGAAAGTTATTTTTATATTTTATGTTATTGTATGTGGTAGAAGAACCACGCTGCAGGAATATTATGGTTTTACTACACGTGGGTCGTGAGTCAATCGTGGTAGGACCACGCTCTCACAAAAAACAGCTTAATGCTGCTGTTTCGTATGGTGAGTGTAGAGCACTGGATACCCCTTTCAATAACAACGAGGCAATCCATCTTAGTCCTCAGGGGTGAAACCTACTTATACCAGCCTTGCTCTTTTTGACCGAGACGCAGGCGTCCTTTCCGGGTTCGTAATTCGTTCGTATCTCTCCTACCCAGGTCAAATTAGAACACTCTTCTGTGCCTCGGCCTGAAGTTTGCATATCCGTCAGAGAGGATATCAGTCTTCGACGCCTCTGTAGTCTTCAATTACGTTATAAACTGGAGTGCTACCGGGCCTGGGCTGACGTACCAAGCGTATGTGCTGTCTCCACACCTTCTACTTACTATTAGGTGGACTGTGTGTTTGTCACATTTAAACTATACAAAAAATTCTTTTACCATTAGTTGAGAATAACCTCAGTCCTATAAGAACCAGCGAGACCTTTTTTGAAATAATATTAAAATATAATACATAATAATTTACAATGTTTTAGAATTTTTTTAGAAATTGTTCACAAAAAGCGGACACTTCACCAGTATTTGGGTTATAAAGGTATTAAGGTAGACTACTATACACATGCTCACGATACTCCCGCCAACAGATTTGAAAGCCCCGCCGCCACCGTCGCGCCAATAATACAGCTCTCTACAATTCTCAGGTTTGGAAGTGTCGAGAGGAGGATTAAACGCACTCTTATGCTTCAATTGATTCGCTGTGTATTAGTATATCTTTAAATAATCATTCAGGCGGCACCGATATTGTCTGTGCGATTTCCCAGTCAACACGCAAATTATACATATTTCGTGTATACAAGATTTCTTGTTTACGTGAACACTACATATATAAATGAAACTAAGTTTTACGGATTTTATCGTGTATATTTACTTATTTTAAATTCATCGGTGATGCAAAGCACGATTCGAGTGCTTTACCGCATCCATGGTCACGGGGGACAGATGTGTTTGACGTCTAAACGTCATAGTTTAACACGGCTACCTTCATTTTAAAATTATCAATTTTTAGTCTACACTACGCAGAATGAGCTTATAGTATCTTGAAATCTTGCAGTTGTATATGCTTGGGTTGGTATTTAATGTTATTTATTATAGGATCCTAAGCGGATGGTAACACCGAGCCATCTTTTTATAGCATTGGGTGACAAACGAGCACTCAGTCCACCTGATAGTAAGTGGACGTCGTGGACATCCACATTTATCCTAAATTACGAATCAAAATTAAAATGCGCTGTCACGTCTGAGGACTAAGATGGAATGCCTCGATTCCAGTAAAAAGGGTCTTGTGTTCTCTACACTCACCGTACCAAACACAGCAGCATTACGCTGCTATTCTGTGAGAGCGTGGTCCTGACCCGGTTGAGCCGACTCATTCATGCTACAACTAAAATATAGCTACACCGTGGCGTAAAGTAGCTCTACCACGTACAAATCTTTTTCACATGTTGGGACGGGGGCGATCCTGTACGTGTTCACAGACTTACTATTGTTTATGCGCATATTTTATGTGCATACCAGGCAACATTCGTTATTCTTACTTCCTGAAAAAATAATTCAAGTCAAACCTTCGTGGTGTTATAATGTTAATTAGACCTATATCTGTATAATTGATAGAATCAGGCGTTACTTTGCGGAAATCCATTATAACAAAAAATAAAAATGTAAATTTCTTTGCAAT
>DWHP01002730.1:0-14124 GCA_018247895.1 Parnassius honrathi
CCCCCGGAGGTTATCGACCTCAGTGAGCCACAAAAGGAGCTTACAAACCGGGACCCCTATCCAATAAATGTACAAAAGGATCCCATGCCACAGAAGTGCAGCCAGGGATCAACCGTTAATGAAGGCAGGGGGCTCCTGCCGATTGTATCAGAGCTCACAAACTAGGATTCCTATCCAGAAGATGTACAAAAGGATCCCATGCCACAGAAGTTCAGCAAGGGACCCATCGTTAATGAAGACATGGGGCTCCTACCGATTGTATCAGAGCTCACATACTAGGATTCCAGTCCAGTAGATGTACCCAAGAATCCCATGCCAAAGAAACCTAGCCAGGAACCCGTCACAAGTGAAGGTAGGGGGCTCCGTCCATTTATATCGGAGCTCACATCCGCTATAGCCGCGCTCGCTGACAAATCGAAATCAGAGAGTGCACCACTTTCGTCGCATACTTTCGCAGCGTCGAAAGCTATAATAACACTGCCAAGATTTAGCGGAGCACATACCAAGTGGCTTTCATTACGTGCCGTCTGCGATACAATCCGAGGCTACTTCAATGACATTGAAAACATTGCTAGACTAAGACAAAGTCTACAAGGAAGAGCCTTGAAAACAGTCAGTTCAGATCTCATCGGGCATGCTAAGCCAGATTATAGTATGCGAGAACTGGAGCTACAATTTGGGAGTCCATATTGAATCGCGCAAGCAGAAATCGAGAAGTTACGAGTGTGATGTACCTTTACGGAGACATCTGCACATTCGCGAGCAAAGTGAGGGGAAGCGTCGTCACTCTTCGAGCCCTAAAGCGAGATCGTTACCTCGTCAACGCAGAGCTGCTACGACACCTCACCGACAAACTGCCAAACTCTATACGTGCCCAGTGGTATAGAATCTACACCAAAAAATATGACTCTAGACCTGCTTCAGCGAGCTTATTACCGAGCAAGCTCGCTTCTGCAGTGCATTTGCGCCTCCAGAAATTATAAACGAAGCACAAAGCAATCGTTGAGTACATAGAACACACGCGGCTACTACTAAGCCGTCTCCGAAATGCAGAGTGTGCGAAAAGGACACCGTAGGTATCTTCGACAACATTTACTCCGGAGACTTTCACCCGTCCGGCACAACAACAACAACAACAGCTTCAACCACAACACCAAGCGCCGCAGCCACAAGAGTGGCACGCAAACACTCCTGCACTCGCGCCATCTACATACGCAATAACAGGGGCAACGCTAGCCCCCCAGTGAATGGCCCTACGGAGCGCAATACAGGCTCCAAAAAGAAGAGGAAGAGGAGGAAAAAAAAGAAGGCGGCCACTCAAGCGCAAGAAGCGAGAGGAATACCGACCTCGCTCCGCCCCACCCCCTACTTCCACCCTACAACAAACGCGGCAACAACCACGTCATCAAAATCAACTCCGAGAACAACCCTAACGCAGGACTGCAACAGTCGCCGCACCCACTACACAGACCACCCACGTAACAACCACCGTCGAAGAAGCCCTCACGGAATTGGTGGGTGTGGTGATTAGGATATTGGGACATGTCCTAAAAGCCATGACTATGGGGTCCAACCCTCTAACGGCGATATTAGGCGCCCTAGCCCAACTGTCAGCAATCAATAGATGGCCGACAACTTAGAATCCCATATTGGAACCCCGCTGGCATCACTGGAAAGGTCGCCGAACTCCGATTGCTGGTCCAGCAGTACTACATCCAGATTGTACTGCTGGGAGAAACAAAGCTGTGCCCCTCCGCCCAACTGAAGATTTCCAACTTCTTCGTGTATCGACACGACGAGGTGTTCCCCGAAGGTGTCGCGTACAGAGGTACTGCGGCACTAGTCAGAAGAGACATCATACACGAAGAAGTGAAAACAGATGACAAGTTCGCTTCCACGAGGACAAAAGAATGAAGGTGGGCACCAGAGAGATCAGGATATATGCTGCCTACAGACCTCCCGGTACCTCGTTCAACCCCCAAGATATAAATAAAATATTCGATACAACTACACCTGCAATTGTCGCTGGAGACCTCAATGCAAAACATCCTGCTTGGGGCTCCGCGATAATCACCCCACCTAGGAAGAAGCTTTTCGACGACGCGGAAGACTGGGGGTACGAGGTGCTGAGCCCAGACGAGCCCACTCACATTCCCACCAAATCAGAACACCGGCCCGATGTCCTCGACATAGTGCTGTGCCATCAATTTCCGTACTCAATACGGCTAGAGGTGTTGTACGATCTGGACGCACAGCACCTCCCCGTGTTGTTCACCATCGACACAAGTGCGGACGCTGTAGTGCCCAGAGAGCTAAAAATGAAGACTAACTGGACCCGCTTCCGTAGAGCTCTGGAGGCCCTCCGATTCTGCGCCAACATAACAACCAGTGAAGATGTAGAGACAGCTCCATTCACACCCTGTCTCTACAGGGCGCCGAAGAGAGAAACTCTCACAACACCTACAAATACGACTCTCAGAGAAGCGGAGATTACGGAAACTCTGGGCACGAACGCGATGCCCACTATCAAAAGAAGATTGAACACCTTAACTGAAGAGCTGTCGGAAGCTATGAGATCGCATAGGGGAGAGGCATGTGATAGGCGTGTCGACGAAGCGTCGGAAACACCCTCCTCCCTGAGTCTCCTCAACCGACAGCTCACGAGGACACCCAGACCGGTATGCCCACAAGTGGACAACACGGGAAAACTACTACACCTAGACTAAGCTACTACGACGCCTAGAAAAGGGTGGATATGATGGCATAACACCTGGAAGCACAGTTCAAGACCAACCCTATAGCGGATGGGTACTCAGAGTATGTAGAAAACATACAAGATCGTGTACACGAATACCTGTCGAACCCGGCACCGCCATTAAAGGGCAACGACTTTATTTTACCGGCGGAGGTAGGGCGCACTATCATGCGCCTGCCCGCCCGTAAAGTGCCGGGATTCGACGGAGTTACCACCATGGCAATCAACCAGCTGCCCAGAAGAGGGATAGTGGAATTCACCAGATTGTTCAACGGCATACTGAGAACTGGCCACTTCCCAAACATCTGGTAGAAAGGAAGAATCGTCGTGCTACCAAAGCCGGGGAAGGACAGGAGGCACCCTGCTAGCTACCGCCCCATAACGCTATTACCGCACATAGAGAATTTATTCGAAAAAATCTACTAAAAGGAATCACATCGCACGTCGCTCTACGAGAGGAACAATTCGGCTTCCGTAGAGCATACTCTACAACAGCACAATTGGCCCGCGTGTTGCACTATCTTGCGGCCAAACACAACCGCGCCGCATTTGTGTGGGGGTCCTCCTAGATATGGAGAAGGCCTTCGATAGAGTGTGGCACGCAGGGCTGATCTAACAAGCTAATGAAACACACCACCATACTGCCGATGCTTGTGCGGCTAATAGCGTCGTTCCTGGAGGGGCGGAGCTTTCAAGTCAGCCTAGAAGGGACTGTTTCGGTAGCACGACCGATTGAAGCGGGAATGCCACAGAGCAGCCGCTTATCACCCCATTTGTACGCGGTCTACACCAATGATATCCCCACACTCCGAGCTGGAGGAGTAGGAAGAGCACGTCGTCCTTGCGTTATACGCAGACGACGGCGTGTACTTCACGTCATCTCGTTGGGTAGAAAACGCTGCAAAGAAGTTGCAGCGACTGCTGGGCCTGTTACCAGAGTGGCTTGACAAATGGAGGATGGCGGTCAATGTCGGGAAGACCACCGCCTTGATGACCAGGCTGAGAAGGACGCCACCAACACTGCAGCTCCGTGGGCAGGACGCAGGTTGGACGACGACCATCACCCACCTCGAATGTCGTATCAATCGCTCGCTGCGAATGAACCGCACGTCGACTACGTTGTGAGGCAGGCCAGAGCCACGCGAGCGAAGTTGTTCTCCGTACTAGCATCCAAACTCCCGATAAACACCAAGATAGGTATCTACAAGCCTGGTACGCGTTGACCTCAGCCACTCAGCGCAAGAAGATGCAGGCCCAGCAGAATCTTGCACTACGAGTGACCGTGGGAGCCGGTCGTTACGTCAGAAATGACGTCATAGCGCGTGACCTAAAATGGAATCAATCCACGAATTTGTGGCCCGTACTGCGAGACGGTTGTATAACCACTCAGAAAACGGACCACACCAACATCTTCACAACATAGCGCCACTACACGCGCGACTACCTGACGGGCGACCCCTCCCACGTGAACTTCTGCGCTCACCGCCCGGCGAGGGGGACGCTGGGGATGAGTGAGAGGCCCGACACCGTAATAGATGGCGTGAAGTACGCAAAATATCTACATGTAGGTTGTGCCCAGACCGGTGAAGCCGTGCCCCCCCGCCCCCTTCAGCGATAAAACCCGGGTAATGAGGGCAACTTCGACACCCGCTGGACTTCAAAACCCAAGAAAGGGTCAAGAAGAGGAACATCCGCGGACACATCATCATATGAAAAACGTAAAGAATGGTCTCTTGTTCCATCGCAGTAGGCGTCAGCGGCAAAAGGACAAACGTGGGGTGAAGTGGGGAGCAGGTACTCCGTACTGCGCTGTGAAATGGGGAGCGGGTACTCCGCACTGCGCGGCGTCGTTCTCGTTGCGAAGCTGCGGTATGGGTCACGGGTTGATAATGGATTTTTTGACGATAATGTAATACTAGGGCCAATGCAGACGCAGAGGTAAAACCTTTTCCTAGCGTCATAAACGGTGCGGTTTTATTCCGCACCGTTTATTTCTAAAGTTATAACTATCCTTATTTCAACAAAAGATTCATGGTGTGACATTGCGCAGATGTAAATTAGCGAATTGATTAGCTAGTAAAAGAAAAAAATTCAAATTCAGATTTTTATTGTTTAAAAACCTTGTATGCGTTGAGCTACAAATATGGCCGAAAAAATAGTGTAAATTGAGCTACGGGTTACGGAGGAGATAGATTTCGAAGAATCGTTTTCTTGCTACGCTCGCTCCGCTCCAATAATAATTAATCCACATTTATCACTCTTTATATAAAAATAAAGACAAAGTTCTTTCTTCCTCCTCCTCAAACGAAGCACAAATTTGAAAACTATCGTTCATGTTGACAGGTATGCTTCGGTAGCTGCGGCAAAATCAACTGACCACTTCTCCGCAGAGATGCCAAACGCTGCGTCGTGACGCTGCGTTTGAGCCGCATACCGCAGCAATGCGCGTTACGATCAAGAGACCAAAGCTTTAGTCCTCAGTGGTGACAGCGCATCTGCGTTTTGATTCTTAATCGAGGATAAATGTGGATGTCTATGGGCCACAGCATCTACTTACCATCAGGTGGACTGTGTGCTTGTTTGTCACCCTTATTCCATAAAAAGAAGATTTTAAGAGAATTGAAACAAGAAATAAAAGCTTTATTGATTTAATTATAAAGAATAATAGTAACGTAATCGTTTATTATATAATAGACGATTACGTTCATTTATTTTCAATCACTAAATAAACGTGTAACTATGTTATAGTGTTTATCCGTTAAACAGAAACACTATTCTAAATTGCTTCAAATATTTCTCAAGCTTAAAATTTTGCGAAAATAAAAAACATTAACGACTTACTAAAGGTAGTGGAATGTTTATTGTAATTAAGAAACCATGCGGCCATACGATACTTCGTTTTTTAAGTGCTAAATTAATACTTGCTCAATTTTGTTATCATTACGCGTTATCAAAAAAAAATGTAAATAATTTCGAATTCTGCTCAATTTTTTTTACATTCACATGTTCTATTTACGATGGATTGTACTTACTGTATTACATAAAAATTCCGCTACATGATCCGCTTCCGCCACCCACCAACAGTGTGTATGTCCACTAACATGACTTGCCTAAGGGTGGTAATGGCTTGTCACAAGTGTCGGTACATGTGTTGCGAATGGACGCCGGGTTCGGTAAATCAGTGTTAAAATCGAGGAATTGCTCCATGAGTCGAAATCGACTTTTTAAACCGATTACACGGTGCCTTCGCGAAGATATTTAAGTCCATTTTAACGCTTTTTATTTTGATAATAATTTAAGCGATTCAACTTAAATTATCGCTGATAAGTTTTGTATGCAAAGTTGATTCGGGGATGCAAAGATATATCGTTCGGAAATAATAACTTATTTTATATTCTTGACGTTTCGAGTACTTTGCAGCATCCATGGTATGCAGTCTGTGAACATGTACGGGATCGCTCCCGCCACTATATCAGATTTATTAAACCACAAATCCTTGCAAAAGAACACCGATTCCTATCATGGACGATTTGCAACAATATTGAAATCAAAAAAATTTAGCTCAGAAGATGTATGGGTGCTACCATCTGCTTGCGGTTAATAAAATACAATCCCAAACAAAGCGTACAACTAGGTAGCTATGATTAATTACGACATTGAAACGTCGAAAATCTCGGAAGACCGAGAAAATAAAATACCTCGATAACATCCCCAAAATCGGTTTGATTCAATGTTCTAAATTATTCTTAACAAAAAAAACACACATATATGCATAAACATAAGAAGTTATTAAAAGAATTAATAACTTAGGTTTACAGCTAGATCTATTGATACATTTTCGCGTCTGTTGAAAATGAACACTTCATAAGTTGATGAGCCATTATAATTGCTGTAAAGTAAAGTAAAGTAACAGCCTATATACGTCCCACTGCCGGACACAGGCCTCCCCTCATTTCTGAGAGGGTTTTGCTGTCTAATGACGAATTTGATCACTTTTTCTACCGTATATAAGAATACGTTTACAACACAGCCAGATGCATTAATAAATAATTATTTCTTTTACACAAATTTTGGTTCGGGCTAGGCTTACCACCCGTACAATAATATATAGTATCGTACTACATTTCAGTCAATTGTACTATATATTATACAATAATAATATACTACTATTTTTAATTTCTAATTCAACTGCCGCTATTTTTTATATTAACTGTGTTTGGAAGTATGGAACAAGAAATTTTACGTAAAAAGTGTTTTTCCTTCATGATTGTAAAATTAAAAGAAGATAAAAAATAGTATTAAGTTACTTTAAAATTAATTGTTAATTTATTTTAATATGAATCTAAATTGCTCAACTCCAATAATAATTTTAAAGGTAAGGTAGAATAGAAGGTAAGGTGGTTAGGTTATTGATGGCCTAAGCAGAGCAATAACTAATATATATGAAAAATACATATAAATTAAAAATAAATGTGTACTTTTTTCTCCTGAATTCCTAAAAAGTACTATATTTTTGCATCTTTGACCTTTGACAACTCTGCCGCTCACTTTTGCAACATAAATTTGCTTTATCTTTCTTTCCTCATTCATTGTTTCTACGTGAACAAACCACCGAAGCATTCCATTCTTAAACCTCTTTGTAACATCTTATCGGAAAACCTCCCCTATTCTCTTATCACACAATTCCTCACTCTTCTATTTTCATCCCTAACATACGCCTTAATGCCCGCATCAGAAATGCAATGCAATTAGAAATGCAAACATTAATTCTATTCTTGTGTTTCTTCGGCTACACCTACCTTTCATCCCATACATTAAGTGAACTGTCCTACGAGCCTATATGACATATTCTGATATCCGACAAAATAGTGAAGAGCTCCGTCGGCGTTCACTCGTCGTTCTATATCCTTATCATGTTTACCATCCATACTTGCTCTACTAACTGTACTTATTTTCATATTTCTCATATTGTTTACGTTCTTTTCTTACAAAAACCATCACTTTCTTTGTACTTGCATTCACTTTCATTCCCCTTTCTTTTGATAACCTGATCATTAACGTAACCACCATTTACAAGTCGCCCACCGTTGACGCAAATATGATTAAATGGTCGGCGTAGAATTTATTTATTTTATTATTTAGTTACCGCATAGTGATCGTATAAGAATATCCACCACCCCATGGAATCCCAAGGGTATCGTAAGAGGCGACAGAGGGAAAAGGCGACAGGAGATGAGCAGCAGTTTGCTGATAACACCTAAAAATAATAAAAAAAACTGCGGTTGCCAAAAATCCCCCCTTCCCTATGAAACAAACCACGGGGGAGGCTTATGTACAGCAGTGGACATTTGTAGGATCTAATGGATAAATGAATGGATCATTTAGTACTTCTTCACCCAGTTACATTGCCTGGCTTGAAATGTGCCTCTGGCTTGAATTGTTGCCGGATTTCGCTATAGCAGCCACAGACACTAAACACTTTGGGACCTTCAACGCTCCCCATCGCCGATTTTAAATTTTGTATCTATCATATACCAGATATTTATACCACCACCTATCGTAAGCTATAAAAACATTTTGCCATCACCATTGTATTTCGTTTTCGTACCGCTGGTGACGATTACCACGTGACAAAATAGGGATGTTGTTTGACGTATCAAACACACGACTAAATCGATTTGACTGAATAAAGAAGCGCCAACCAACAAACCTGTGTCAATGTCCCGGAGCTAATATCTACTTGTCGGCAATAAATTATGCGTGTACGTCACTTTACTTCGCAATGTACACTGACACTGACTTCAAGTGTGTTGTATTGTTGCTTGGTGATAAAAAGTGATAAAAAAACGACGGGTGGCACTCCAGGAGTGCCGGCTGAAGTGAAAACTTGAATATGAACGTTGCGCATTTTTGATATTTTGGAATGGTTAGGGAATAATTTTGCTCGAATTGCTTTAATTATCAGTATAACCATCATTTATGTGATTTATGTGATTTATCTCTCAGAAATCAAGCGCAGGCATACATATTCGCCGCGCCGTAGAAAGAGAAGGGGGTTACTTCCTCTCCTACGCCGCGCCCGCGGTCTCTCTCCATCCGTCTTACGAATTTCAGGACACCTGACCTGTTGCGAGTTTAACATTTTTTACTCATTACAGAAAAAGTGTACAACGCTGCTAAAGAAGTTTTCACTTCAAAAATAGGTAACTGAGTAATACCTCTAACGGGCTTTTAGACGAAAAATAAATCCCACCTAATAAGATAGGTTAAGATTGTCCTTATGATACTGATCTGAATACAGTCTCAATTGACAATTTTATTATTTACGTGGTAGAGTTATGCTGCAGTTGTATTAGTAGTATAGTTGTAGCACGAATGGGTTGGCTCGACCGGGGAAGGACCACGCTCTCACAGAATACCAGCGTATAATAATAGCTTAATGCTGCTGTGTTTCGTATAGTGAGTGTAGAGAACCGGAGACTCTTTTTACTGGAAACGAGGCATTCCATCTTAGTCCTCACGGGTGACAATGCATCTGCATTTTGATTCGTAATCGAGGACAGATGTATGTCTACGGGCCACAGCAATCACTTACCATCAGGTAGACTGTGAGCTCGTTTATCGCCCTATCCTATTAAAAAAGAAAATATTTCCAAATTGAGTTCGAGTTTATTCGATTTCTTGTACCTAGGGATTAATTATTTTGACAAAAAAGCGGTCGCTTTACTTCCAGTGGTCACAAGTATGAATGTTGATCATGGGGTCCCTGACTTGAATCCGGGTCGGGTCAAAGTGAGTTGTTTGGTTTTTCTGTCAAAAACTTCTCAGTATCAGCCAGGAGTCAGGAAGTTCTTCGTGCCTCAGAAAATAAGTAAAGCCGATAGTCCCATGCTAGCCTCGGTTGAAAGTGCCCATCATGACCGAAATCCAGTCCCGTGGCCATTATATTATTTTTAGTAAGTGATACAATATTTGGAAGACTTGTGAATTGCACCAGCACGCACCTTAACCCTCTGTAACGTTCTCAGAAATAAGAGCTCGATTTTATGATGTATTTAGATTGTAAGTTTACCTTTCTTTACTAACCGAT
Source organism: Parnassius honrathi (assembly GCA_018247895.1). Lineage (NCBI taxonomy): Eukaryota > Metazoa > Arthropoda > Insecta > Lepidoptera > Papilionidae > Parnassius > Parnassius honrathi. The sequence goes on from DWHP01002730.1 coordinate 9,846, forward strand.
CGCTTTTAAAATCTTATACATTCCGGATATAAACATAAAACATATTCGTAGATAATTTTTTATTACAACCGATTACGATATACATACATAAAATAAAAATATAAAACCAAGCCGCAATAAAAAATTGAAAGTGTTCCCATAAATCTATCTTATTTACATCTGTCCTTATTTTTTATTATAGCAACCTAACAACCCTATCTGAAGACGAGGGTCGAGTATAATTGAGTTAGCAATAATTAAAACTTGGAACGGTTCTATCCGAAACATACGTCTGTCCGATGCATTGATTGATGGTGTGCACGCCCTCACCTGTATTTTTTTTTTCAAATTAAATTTAACGTTACAACAACGCTCATGATTTAAGAAAGAAAATTAAGAATATTTATTGGTATTCGGTGAATCGGTATAGATTAAACGACGTGCCTTATAACTGACAGGCAGATAGTAAAGACCCTTTTGCTCTTTACTTAAACAGTAACAGGTATCTAAACTGTACTCGCACATAATTATGACTATTGTAGTCTACACTGAGGTAGACAGCAAGGACGTTTGTCACATTTTCCTCCTCTTCATCCGGAAGTAGAATTTCACTGCTGAGTATGACCTCTACCGTTGTAGAGAAATTTTTGACGACTGGTAAATTAATGATTTCACTGCTTGGAGTCTTGCATAGAAGTTACGCAGGAAAATATAATAGTATCGATCAAATAAATTTACCACCATTTGTTGGTCAAGGATGATTGGCAAGGCTATTGAAATTAAAAACAAAAGACGGCCTAATTTAAATAAAAAGATAAGTTGGTGCTACTATCTGCTTGAAATCCCATTATTAATAAAATTAAATCCAAGCCAAAGTATACTACTGCGAGACTTCAAGATACTGTAAGCTCGTTCTGCGTAGATTAGACCAATGATTAATATTTATACTTAAAAGCAGCTCCCGTTATGACATTAGGACGTCATACTTGACTAGGACTCTGCACCTGACCACAAGTGTACTTGAGTGCCCGAAACTTAAACGCGTTAAATTAGTTTTTTATAAAAAAAATTATAGATGAGGGGGCAAACGAGCAAGTGGCTCACTTGGTGGTAACTGACTACCGCCACCCATACACAATCGCAACACCATGGGAATCGCAGGTGCGTTGCCGGCCTTTTACAAAGGAGTAAGCTCTATTCTTGAAGGTCCCTAAGTCGAATCGGTCCGAAAAAATCGCCGGTGGTAAAATATTCCACAGAAAAATTTTACGAGAAGGAAAACCCCTGGTAAAACGCGCAATAGTGGAACGCCAAGCACCCAGATGGTGAGGATGGTATCGTGCATTTTGACGCAGTGTGCGTTCGTGAAATTTGACGGGTGGAATTAATCCGAACAATTCCTTAGTGAACTCTCCGTAGTAGATGCGATAGAAAATGCAAAGGGATCCTTACGCAGCTCCAGTGGATTGAGCAGATCAGAAAGAACTTGCTCACCGACGATTCGAACCTATCTGCGCTGTAGTAGAAGTAGCTGACTCTAGGGTGCTCCGGCCTAGAGATGAGAACAGTATTCCATGTAAAGCGGAACTTTCCGCTTCGTGAAGTTGCAAGCGATGTACCGATATTAAATACAGTCCCACTCTACTGAACACGCCAAGCTTATAAGAGACCGATTTGGACTTTCCTTCCAAGTGACCACGAAACTGCACACTATTCGATATGTCGACGCCGAAGATTTGTCTGTGTCTTCTGGGAATTGAACTGAACTAGATTTAGACGTCCCCAATCCGAAACTTCGTTTAGCGTAGACTCGACATCAGACACGAGTGTGTTCCGGTACTCGACAACGTTTTTCTGAATAACATATAATTATAATATGAATGTGCCATTTTGTGTGATGGCTTATTATCGTCTAGTAGGTAATGACATAATTCCGTTCGTGTAGAAATCTTGGTATTTTTGATTAAAAAAATGCGACAAACGGTTTCAACAGACCTCTCTTGAACCTAATGCTATCCAAAGAATTCTGAAGAGACCGAAACAGGTGACAATCTGAGGGTGCAAGGTTATGACTATATATACAAGGTTTGTATATATACAAGAATGGTATTAACACTTACAGTGTTAATACCATTCTCACTAAAACCATAGGTAGTTGGCTTTAATATAAAAATATTTATCCTTCTTTTTAAAAAGCGCTTTTTTTTCATACAATTTAAAAAGTCCGGAGTAATAACTGTGTTCATTACTGGAATTTACTGTGCCTATGCGCCTAGGGTGAAATAATTTTAAGGAAAAATTGAGATTTTGCAAAAAAAAGTTGTTATTTTTCATTGAATTTCCGTTCTATGAGTGAAACTAAACCACTGGTTTCAAGTATAACGGTGTTTGCACTAACAGCCTGTATATATGGTGATATACGTATGAGGGCGACCAGAGCGAGCTGTAAAACGCTTGAAACAACTTTGTGCTACTCATGCTAACACTGCATTAGGTTCATAAACGTCACAGTTTTTTTCGCGACTTGAGTCGCATTTATCTATTTTATGTAATAAAACTTCAAAATGCATTGAACTTAATCGTTAGATTCACTCATTTTGGCGGACAGAAAAACAATAATTGAAAAATGGCAGGAAAATGGTTTTCAATTTTTCTTTTTCTTTTTCGTAATGGCTATATGTGTATTGATATTAAATATACAAACAGTACAACCAAAGGAATTTTACTTCGATTTTATACAAAGAAAATATTTTGTTGAAACTTTTTCCACGCCCTTTAATTTTACTTCTGTGTGGTGGCACTGTCGTTGCCCCACAAGTAAACACATCGAAGCCTAAATCGTGCTATCATAGTTTCGAAGTAAAGCGGTATATATAGAATAGCTCCGAACACCTGGAGCATTGGCCGCTCCCCGGGCCGAAGACTTTGCCCGGTGGGAGATCTCCCCTTTTCCTTCCACGGCCGCACTCAGATATGCGGGTTTCTCTAAGATGATTTCCTTGCCTGCCGAGTAAATGCTTAATCAGTACTAAATATTGCAATTCACAATCATTAGTGTCATGGAATTAAACACAGGTAGCTTGAGTACGAAAAGTATGGTGAAGGACCACGCTTTCACTGAATAACAGCGTAAAATAGCAGCTCAATGATGATATGTTTCGTATGGCGATATAGGGAACCGTAGACCCTTTTTCTTGGAAACAATGCATTCCATCTTAGTTCTCAGGGGTAACAACGCAATCTGTATTTTGATTATTAATCGCGGATAAATGGAAATATCTATGGGCCACAGCATCCACATACCATCAGGTGCACTTTGTGCTCGTTAACAGCGTTATTCTATGTTACCACGGTTGTATTTATGTAATTACCTACTTTTATCTACTTCACGGCTTCTTGTTATAAAAGGCGTATCTTTATTATAGGACATCATCATCATCATTATGGTTGTACAAGAAAGCTAACATGTTTTTGGGTTATCATTTTGTATCTTAACATAAAATTTTCAGTTCATGGAATATAATCTTAATAAATTCTGTTCTAAGGAACGTCGATGTCTTAAGCTCGAAGTTTCTGAGCGAACATGTGACGCATTAGCGTCCTATCTCATCAAGATACGTGTAAAGTAACTCCACATAGTGTGCCCATAAGCAAACACCTTCGAGCTACCATACAGGGAATCTCCTTTCACGGTGTATATCTTATTCATGCGTGAGACGATGCCAACAGAATAGGTTGATAAAGCCGGCAATCGACGGCGCGGTTATGTGTTCGATTTACAACGGGATTACTCTGGTATTAAAATTGCAGTCGAACGCAATTACCGAGATCCGATTTAAATTATTTTATGTTTTGTCGTCTTACGGCTTAGTGGGATTTATTTTAGTATTCGCTTAGCTTATAGCTCGTTAGATAGCCTCTTATTCTCGTAACCAGTTTGACAGATATCTTGAATATATTTACAACCAATAACCAATAAATATTTTATCTTTGTAGCTAAAAGTAGGCCTTAATATTTATTATATTTGACGATATAATCGCTCTAAAGAATATGTAATGCGACTTTTACTACGAGTGCATATGATAAATATAACACAGATTTTCAAATCCATCATCAAATTAATCAGGATTTAAAAACGTTGACTGTTCACTTCCTTTTATAGGCAATATTACAATTTCTTGCTGTTTTATCTATGTAATCCTTCTATAATATTCTATTATTATATTATTGTCTTAAAAAATTCAGTGACTGTGATTATTTTCGTTATTTTTATGGTATAATGATTTATGTATTATGATT
>DWHP01002731.1:0-14123 GCA_018247895.1 Parnassius honrathi
CTGTGGCCCATAGACATCTACATCTATCCTCGTTTGCGAATCAAAATGCAGATGCGTTGTCAGCCTTGAGAACTAAGATGGAATGGCTCTTTTCCAGTAAAAAGGGTCTCCGGTTCTCTACACTCACCAAACGAAACAGCAGCATTAAGCTGCTATTTGACGCTGGTTTTCTGCGGGAGCGTGGTCACTCCCCGGTCGAGCCGACCCATTCGTGCTACAACTATACAATTAATATAGCTGCAACATGGCTCTACCACTTGCAATATTTTATAATAATTATACCCATAATTTATTTATTTAATTATGTATAATCACGTTTCTTCTTTTTGTTTTCAGCTTAAATGGTTACCTTTCTACAAATTTTAGTATCAGGGTTACTTCCGCAACTTTCGTAGATAGTCTGGCTTATGATGATGTTAATGCTGTTAGCCTTTTGGCTTTTACAGCTTCATCAGTTTCAGGGCCCGCGGTCTGAAAGGTCGCAGGCTTTTAAATTGTAATTTTAAATTATTATGCCTAGTTACTTACGTAACGATGACTCCTACAACAGTGTACAGTGCACGAGGGTGAGTTATCTAACTGCCGTCCGAATAGGGGCTGGCGGGCCTCGGCTTTGACGGCTAACTCGTATCGTTCAATGTTCTGGGAGGTGAGAACTACCCAGGGACGCGGGTGTACGCTGTGTACGCGGTGCGGAGGGGTGTGCGGCGCGCCCGTCTGCGGACCCGCAGCTGCGTCCCATCCGTTGTCCTAACGGTGTTTGTGGCAGTAGGTGAATGTGTGATGTCTGTGCGTATTGGGCCGGTGACATTTGTGTCGCCGGAATGTAGCAGAACTGGGAGTTAGATTAGAACGCTACGGGGTCTCCGGAGACTTTCCGCAATGTTTGGAATCGGAGCGTAGGTGGTTGCGTTTACCACGAGCGGGTTGGGACTTGGGATGTGTCTCGACCATCTCAAAATAGCGCGGAGGCATTTCCTGGAAATATTCAGAGATTGTCTGAAGTAGACAATCTCTGTGCAAGTCAGAGTTATTGCTGGTACCACCTAGCTCCGGTGACTATGCAAAAATCTATTTTGGACAACTTGGAGGTCGTACAAATGATTATAAGCCGCGTGCGCGAGGGCTACGCTTTTGTAGAACATGACAGGTCTTACGTATGCTTTGTAAAGGTGGAGCTTGTATTTTAGGAACACTTTGCTCTTGCTGTTAATTAGCAAATTGGGGCGACTAGTGACGAATTTGGCACGTGTTTCGCAAAGGTCATGGCGTGGTCAAATGTGACCCCAAGGTATTTGGCGGTTGTTTGCCACGGGATGTGTCGGCCGAATAGGGTAGGGTGATCGTGTCTAGAGATTTTCGGATTTAGGTTCCGACACCTAAAAGAGGGTTTGCTTTGAAAGTATTTTGCTACACTTTTTTCAGATAGTTCACTTCGATTCTTCAAATGCGAAAACAACGCCAAATCATCGATCGGTTTTGGAACCGAACTACTCGTCAGGAAGAAGCTTGTTTGCAAAGACATGTTTACAGAGTCTATTCAGTATTATTTGCTCGTAAACATTCCCAAGTGTGCTGAGGATACTAATGGCTCTGATGCTAGAGGCTAAGTTGCGCGGTTTCCGCTTCTTTCTACGCGTCCGGGAAGGAGTAGATGGAGAGAAGAGAGATAAAAATGTCTACCAGGTGTCAGACAAGTGGCGCTGAGAGGGGTTTCAGCATCCTGTTACTAATGTCGTCGGGGCCGGGTGCTAATTTCTTTTTAAGCTTTTTGATAGTTCCTGTGACTTCGTCAACAGTCACAAGATCTAGGTAGATGGGCCGATAGGGCGTTAATCGCCTGATTATCTTCCTCTGGTCTGTATATTTTATTAGAAATCGTATCTAAGCGCTGGGAGATCGTGGACTCGAGTTTGACCTCGAGCTTACGACAGTCTACGATGTTTTAGATCAGAAGGACATCACATGCGGGCTGGCCTAGCTTCATCAGGACCGATCTATAGTCCGAACTAAGATCGTTCGAAGATTGTTTCGATGGATGTTATCGTCAACGTACGTTATTCTTGAGTATCACTACGTCAAGGATGTCCGGTGGATGACTGGTAGTAAATGGCTTGAAGACTCAGGTGTGATAACAACGAAGTTTCGTCAGTCCGTGAGTTCGAACAATACATAACCATTAGGACTGTTTGTAAGCGAGTTACAGGAGGAATGCTGGCGCTGAGGGCGGATAATTTTAAAATATCTGATACTATTATATACTTTAACGGCGCCTGATACGCCGAAACGAGAGTAAGTGGCGGATGGCCAGAGACAGCTACCATACATATAGAAACTTCTATGTTGGTTAACGGGGGAGCGTCGATCGGTACGCGGTATAAGGGCCTTACGATCAAGGTGCCACCCCCACGGCTGGATAACCTATCGTTTCTTACAAGAGTGTAGTTTGCTATCTTGGGATCGCAATGGCTAGGTTTCAAGAGGTTCTCTAGGGTACGAGGGTACGTAGCGTCTACGTTGTGTTTGCGCAAGCAGAGCGCAATCTCATCGTATTGGTGCCTGAGTCTCTGAGCGTTAAAACATGCGACAGTCAGAGAGAGAGTGGTTTTGTTCTACCTAACAGTTGTGTTGCTATTATGGTGTTTTAGGTAAGATTGCGTCGATAAGTTCTATATTCTCAATCGTAGCGTTGAGCTTGTCCTGAGGAATGGTGGTTTCGCGGAGCTTGCAGGGCGGAGTAGATAATTCGGCAAAACTAATTTTGCTGATAAAGCAACAGACTAGAGAGAAATCGGTGGTGAAGGAAGAAGCCTTGTGGGACGGGCTTCAGTTTTGGGGCACCTTACTCAGAGACCGCGGTGGCGGGGGCGGGTTTGGTGTTAGCCTGAGGTGCGGATGTGGGCACCGTCGATGTTCCTGGTTTGGGAGTAGCCTGCCGAGCGCGTGACACGCTAGCTTGATCAGCACGTCTGGGACTGCTTTTACCTCCTTGCTGTTTTCTTCACGGCGCTTTGGAACACCCACGATAGGTCGCTGGGTGCCTCTCTACGCGGCAATTAACACAGATCGGAGACTCTTTCGTATTGGATGTGCGGGTGCAGTCAATAGTACCGTGGTCACCTTGATGTACCTAGGCGAGGCGTTTGATGGCACTAGCTGACGATGCCCCTATTCGGGGGGCTTCGACTACAATCCCCGTTAGGTTGTAGATATACCGAACGTTAAATATCTCCTTGCCTTCGGAAAACTGGTCCAGAATGTCAAAACAAGTGTCTAAAACCGTTTGTTATCGGTCTCGTGGTGCATTTTGTGTAGTTCACGGACTGGGAAATTTTGGGCCTTGAGGTCGTTTAATATGTGGACGGTTTCGAGCTCTTTGGGGAGTACGCGGATAACCACACGAATGTTACGCTCCTCCGGGAGGGTGTAGGTGTGGAAACTGATTTGCTGGGCGCGCAGGTGATTAGTCACGCTACGGAATTCCTCAGTCGAGTTTACGAACATATAAATGCCTTAATTGATTTTATCCTGATTGATAATGGGTGGCGGCGGCTTTTCCCTGCATTCAGCAGTTTCGTTGTGAGCTGAGCTGTGGGCTTGGAGGATTGAGCACGCCCCACAGGGGCTAGCTTTTTTACCGGAGTGACGGTGGGAAACTAGGGGGCCGAGATAGTTTGGACTACCTTTTTGGGGGTTGCGCGTATGCACTTTTTATTTTGAACGAGGGTGAAACCTTTGTCTTCGGACTTGGACGAGGCAAGCGTCTCGGTCTCTATGTTAGAGCTTGGGTCGACATCCAAGAAGATCGGAGTGGTGCCGCGGGTAGACATCACGGAAAGCGTGGGGGACCGACTTCGCTCTGTTGCCTAATGCAACAAGCAACACAAAAATTAAAATCGATAGCTGCCTTTGAGGCGGCGGGTGGGTTTCACTCTACTTACGGTTGCCGGTTACGAGGAAGCCAGGAAGGAGAGTTACGCACAAAACACTCTTTGTACTACAACAAGCGTCCGATACTCTTCGCTGTGAGACTGCTGTCTCTCACGACAGCGTGCTTCGGGCACTACAATGAGGGCACCAAATACAGAACACCAAGCAGTAGGCGAGGTATATAAATATAATAATTCGTGCTCATAAAAAAAGAGAGTGGAGTGATGGGAGTGAACGCAACCGACACAAGTCTACAGAGCCTAAGTGTAGAATGGGTGTGTCATCGTCTCGTTCGGTGGTAAATTCTACATTCCATCCCCGTCGATAACATTACCTTCATTCACGACTCTTTCAGCCCCATGCCATAAGAATTTGGAACGAACTACCAAACCAACATACGCAAAGCTACAACCAAGGAATTGATCAAACACTTGCTTTCTAATCACTTCCCAGACTGCAGGAATAGTTTGTGGTTATCTTATACCAATACAGACTTCACTGTACTGACTGATTTCCTTTTTTTGTTTATGCCTGTTTCATTTCACGTTTCTATTAGATATTTGCTATATTTAAATATAATCATCTATCTATATGTAATATTTATCAAATAGTGGCGTTAGCGTGTAAGAATATCTACCACCCCATATAATCCCGTGGATGAGAGAATGAAAAAGATCGAGATTGAATAAAGTACCCAAGAAATCTCTTCTGTATCCCTTCTAGTCACAAATAATTGAAATAATGATATCTGCGAAGATTTTTAATGTTCGATAGATTTTTAATTTTCGATGCAATTTTGGCATTATAATTATGTCAATTTACTCTTAAACATTACCCCAAACCTCTGTCATATAAAATTAAAATGCTCAACAAATCAATGATTACAAAAAGACAAAATTTGATATATAAACATTTATTCACAATTAGTTTCATTACATCTTCGTTTTACAATAATACATGATCGGAGTCGTCAAGAATTTCATGAGAATATTATGAGTCAGCTGTTTTTTTTAGGAAACATTAAACAGATTACAATCGTAGTTACAGTACAGCACTAATAAAGTTTAGAGTAGATAAAACGATATGTTACATCATTAATGGTGAACGATATCTTATGTATGTTAAATGCTAGGGGGCCGAAATGAGATCCTTGCGCACACCAGATATCATAGAATAAACCATAACTCAAATAAGACTTAAACCAATCCTAAGCCTTTTCTGTAAATCTGTCGTAATTTAGTTTTCAAAGCAAAATTTTATGTGTAACCTTATTTAGGGCCATGTTGGTATTTCCTTCAAAATTTTGCTGAGTCAGTCATAAATTGTCTAAAATAGATTTATATGTAAGGACAAACAGTTGATTCTCCTGATCTGGTACTACTTTTGCAAGATCTACTTATTTTTATTCATGAAGTAAGGATGACTAACGAGCACACAATTGACCTAATAGAAAGAAGATATATTTTGTGGCTTACAGTCCTTACCTTCATCATTCCTCGATTAAGTATTAAAATAAAGGTACTTTTTAACACATAAGCGCTGAGATAAAATGCCTCATTACTAGTAAAAGGGATCTTCGGTTCTCTACGCTCACATAACGAAACAAAACAGTATTAACCTGCTATTTTACACAAATACGTTATTTTTAATTTTATGCAATTGGTAAGCTAGAATATCAGCACAACTTTTGAAGACATATTAACACCATCCGTCGTCACTAATGCTTATAGTGTTTCTAGAGTTTTAAGTTTTTTTTAAAAATATTATTATAAGATTAGCAAAACATAAATTGCCATTTTCAATGATTTTGAGACTTTCAAATTCAGAATGGAATCTTTTTGTAAAAATCACTTATAAACTTTTGAGATAGGTGCAGCAAATAATTCACAAATGCTGTGATCTAATCTTTGCCTTATATATAACATCAATCATGGATTTGGTATAGACAGTAAGCCCACCGTGTTTTTTAAATAAATGTCCAAATGTACTTTGAATTTTTAGTAATCGTACGTTCTATATTAACAATATAATTACTATTGCGTCTTTGAATTTTTAATGGGGACGAATTTTAATGACTTCCTTTACTCCGTCATATTATAATATTTCTTAGACGTTGTTTACGTCCATACCTAAAGAGCCCTTATATAAATCAAAAAAGTTTCATTAAACTCTTTTATTACTCGTAATCACCCTTGTAAAACATGTACATAAAACAACTCTTATTAGGTCTAAATTTTTAAGCGTATATTTCCGATATACGGGAGAAAAGTCAAACTTTTTTCAAGCAAAAACAAATATTGTCTAAACTGTGTTATCACGCGCCTAAAATATCGTTATGTAGTTGATCTCTAACTTTCTTACTAACTTTCCTAATAATTTAAAAAATTTCTTAATAACCTTAAAAAAACTTAGTGATATCGATAGATACATTATTTACAAGAAAAATTGTCATTCTTATACATCAGGCATTATTTTGTAAATCAAAAATCAGAGTGTACTAACTCTCCGTGTACCGTTAATTGACAGCGTAAGAGAAAACATCTTCTCATTTCGTCTCTGAGTGTACCAAAACGACTATGGTAAGCGCAAGCAAAAACTTGAGTCTTCCGGTAGATAGCGGCTAGCTATCTCATTTATATTAATATAAAGCCCAGACAGGGGACGGGCAGCAGTGCCTAGTGTGGAACACGGATATTTGCTCCGTGGCATGGAACGTCTACTACGATCGCTTAACCGCCTGCCAGGAGGAGTTGAAGAAAACCCTCTCTATTTATTATAGTATAAAGAGACTAAACATGAAGATGACTAAGTGACATTCATAAGACACATATAGGTAAGTTACGTAAAACAACATTAAATGTATTTGTTACACAGTAACTTAATTAGAAAAGGCTTAATCTATTAGGGCTTAGGATTAAGGAGTTTCAGGTGGACTTAGAAACAGACATAGCAGCATTCATCATTGCTTTATTCCGTTGGTCTCCGCCGTAATAAGGATATAAAAGGAATATAAGAAACATTTTTCAACGTTGATCAAATTTATCAAAACTATTCCATTAATTATTACTGTCATCACAAATGCCTTGAAGCAGTATTTTAGCATTTTAATTTACTTTATTACCAGCCATTCCATCTGACATAGCATTTACGAATGTGTGTTACGATTAATTACAAAGATAATGTAAGTTAAGATTAATCTATTTAATTTATAATGGTTAGTTGTTTCGCCCGAGGTATTTCGAAAAAGGCTTTAAGTTAGCATTTTTTTCAACCACAACTATTAGTAAAGTATTTATGTGTAAGTGACCGTGACTTGCGAAAACACATTTCATTCGAAGTTAAGTACTATCCGGGATAAAAAATCAAGGAAATGTATTGTTGCCCCTCGAGGTTTATAGAAATGAAAATATTAATAGAATTAATATTGATATGGTGAAATTCGTTATCCTATGAGAAAACAACGTGCTTTGTAACGGTATATGGAACAGAATAAAATAATTTTTATTCAACTGTTCCAATCCAAGTTGGATGAAAAGCGTTCCAGATACTCCGAAACGTCATCTTGTCCGGTACAAATCCGCAAATCTTAAAACAAATGTATATTACGTATATTCTTTGCAACGCGCTGCTTTACTGCTGTTAGCTGAATGACGAAGCTCAAATCGGTGAACGATCTCGTTGTCTTTAGGAACTAACATTTTTATTATCTATTACCTTTTTTAATTGTTTATTAAATTATTTATTTTAAATTAGATTACCTGGTTTTCCATGCAGGCCGATAGATGCAAGTACTCAAGTATAACAGAGATAATTGTTCAGCTTTAGGCTTGTAATGATGATGATAATATTATATGTATGCCTGTTTCCATTAATTGAATGCCTAGCTAGCAACATTTATAAACAAACAAAAGCATTTTGACGTACGCTGGCGGCGTATGACCTTAAAGTAATTATATACACGTATGAGAGCTAATGAGAGAATCTAAGAGCCGTGGTAGATCCGATGGTTAGCGCTTGTTGTAAATTTCACAGTACGCGAGGAACCCGGGTACGATCCCCACCGGTACTAATGAAATTGTTAATTGCAATTTTTAATTGCTGATTTACCACATGCTCTGTGGTGAAGGAAAACATCATGAAAAAACCAGCATTCCTGAGAAATACGAAAAAAAATATTTCGAAGAAATATAAAGTTCGCCAACACGCATTGAGGCAGCGTGGCGGACAATTCATGTGCCCACTAGTGGGAAGTATATAGGCTGCGATTATATGATATACTATGGATGACATAAGAAGCAACTATGGAAAATCTCGTAGAAAATGCTCTGTATGTAATTACTCTAAGGGAAAATGCTAGAAATAAAGCTGTTAAAGAAAGGAAGTAACGTAGTTTTTAACTATGTATGTTTATAAAGTAGTATTTAATAAATTTCATGATTAAATAAAATAAAAACTTTTAAACTATATAATATATTAAAATTAGTCTTATATAAATTGTTATAATAAATAAACCGTAACTATTAATAAGCCACACCCGTAAATTAATCCCAAGTCGTTACTTATCCAACTAAAGAATTGCTGCAATGGAAGAAAACCCTTCAGCCGGGGCAAATAATCTCGTGACAAAAATCCATGCCTCAACAGCGCTCAGTAAATCAACGCGAAAATAAAAACCAATTTCGAACACAAATCCATTAAGTGTACAACATTTTTTCCTTGCTTTTTTGCAAGATTTCTCTTTTTATTTACCTTAGTTTATTGCAGTTTGGTACATGGGGGTTTTAAAAACCTATTTGTATTTTCAGATAATTTAAGAAATAGGAAATAACCAATTTTGAATAAAATTTTATTGAATAAATCGTACTTTACATAAAATTAGTTACACCACACACCACACACCAAAGATTCGTACTAAGGATGATACGTAAGGCTATTGAAATTTAAAAAAAAACATCCTAATTTCACACAGAGGCTGGGTACTAAGCCCACTTGAGATCCTGTAACTAATAAAATTAAAACTAAACCCAAACATACCACTGCAATACTTCAGGACACAGTAAGCTCAATTTGCGTAGATCGGACCAAAAGTAATAATTAAAAAGCTGAAGCTACTCCGAGCTAACTTTGATATCGGGACGTCACTCACCTCAGTCCCCCTCATAACCACGAGTGCTGCGAAGCGATCGAAGCGTTAGGTATTAAAATTAGTAAATTAAACGCGACATAATCCTTAGAAATAGTTACAACATATTTTATTTATTTAATATACATTATATATCTATCAGTATAGTATATCTGTTAGATGTGACGACCGCTTGCTCCAGTAGTTTAATCACGCTGGCCACGTTTCTTAGACACTGCATCCTAGCTGACCTCCGATGTTATCGAACATCGGGGACGGGTAGGCTAACACTGATATTTCCTGTGTAGTTGACAGCTTCCGGCACTTTTTGAAAGCAGTCGACGTGGTCGAAATATACCACTGTCTTGCACTATTTAATTTATTTTATTATAAGAGCCGTGGTAGCTCAGATGGTTAACGCTCGCTGTAAATATAACAGAACGCGAGTAACCCGTTCGATCCACGCTGGCACCAATGAAATTGTTAATTGCAATTTTAAGTGCTGATTTACCACGTGCTCGGCGGTGAAGGAAAACATCGTGAGGGAACCTACGTCTGAGGAATAAGAAAAAAAAATATTTCGAAATCATGTGAAGTTCGTCAACACGAATTGAGGCAGCGCGGCGGACACTTCTTTGACCTAAAACCCTCATTTCTGAGAGAAATGAGGGGAGGCCTGTGCCTAGCAGTGGGACGTATATAGGCTGTAACTTGATTTTACTTTTATACGGGTACAGGTACATACTGTTTTAATCCACAGAATTCTAAAACTTATATTTTTTAGTTTTTAAGTAGCAACAATAACAAATAAATAAATGTTAGAGAAAACGATAAAAATGTAAAAAACGTTTGTAAACCTAAAATAATTATAATGGAAATAAATATTTAATCCATTACTATACGTGAACTAAATTCAGGATTAGCAAAATAAAGATTTGAATACCATTGGATTCAAAAGAGCTTTCATTTTAGTAGGTGTTCATGAAGTTATTATAATTAACGTACATTTTTGACTACATGTTAAAACAGGTTATAACAAATTACCTACCTCTGATCAATTGCTCCCCTAAAATGTAGCAAATGTCGCGCATTGACAGCTATGGGGAAATTTCTTCAGTACTGTTATTTACACCGTTAATCATCCATGAGTGCAATTTGCCGGAACCATAGTCGTTAATGAGATCACTTGAACTATACCGCACCACTATTCCCGCCGTCTGCCGTTCTTATAAATAATTCTAACGTAATACTTCTGACAATTATTTTTGTTTAAATAGTGTGTTGTATTCCCATTTTATTGACTTAAATGAAGGAGAGTTGATATTGAAGAAAAAGATTTTTTTTATAGCATTGGGTGACAAACAAGCACACAGTCCATCCGATGGTAAGTGGATGCTGTGCCCCATAGACATCCGCATTTATCCTCAATTAAGAATCAAAATGCAAATGCGTTGTCAACCCTAAGGACTAAGATGAAAGACGTTGATACCAGTAAAACGGGTCTCCGGTTCTCTACACTCACCATACGTAACACAGTGGCAGCATTACGCTGCTAATTTACGGTGGTATTCTGTGAGAGCGTGGCCCTGCCCAGGTCGCGCCGACCCATTCGTGCTACAACTATGTTATAGTTGTATGTACTTACTTACTTACACTAATTGTGTAATCAGTGTATTATTTATATATGATTTCTACTAAATCTAAGGAAAAAAAACCAAAATAAAACATCGACAATTAAGATCGAAACTGATTGAAATGTAAATTAAACGACTGTGGAAGTTTAAGCACTATCCAAACAAAAACAACTAAAACTGTTAACTATAACTAACCTTAGATAAACATTACATCAGTAATGTTTATCTAAGATTGGTTATATAGTATAAAACAAAGTCGCATCCCGCCGTCTATACGAGCCTTTAAACTAGCCAACGTATTTTGATGCGCTTTTCATCAATAGACAGAATGATTCAAGAGGAAGATTTAATACGTATATAATACGTATGTGCATGTATATGTTGTCGAAATCAAAAAATCACCCATGCGAAGCCGTGGTGGATCGCTAGTAGAACGATACGTTCTAAAAAATGTTACATACATTAAAAATACAGTTGACTCTACAGGCCATCCTGCAACTTCCCGCTAATTTTAAATGCAAAGCGCTTCAAATTTTACCTGTTACGTTTTTGAAATCTTCGAGCTTTGCAGAGCTTTTCGATTTTGATGCAGTTTGCGGCAATCGAGGCATTTTCTTGAGCTTAACAAAAAAATTTATAAAAAAAAATGATTCGACAAAAAAGTTTCAAGTTATTTTGGAAAAAACACTTTTTCGAGATTTCTTCCGACAACGATATCTCTCGAACGAATCAAACGATTTTAATGCCGTTCACGGCAATCGAGACGTAGTTTTTTGAATGGAAGAGCGGGTAAGGTTTGAAATTAAGTCGCCTGAATTAAGGGGTAGGGGGTGGTGCGGAGGAAAGCGGGGAAGTTGTAGTCACCCCCATTTCCTCCCCCTGCCAGTTGCTTAGTATTTTTTTATAAATTTATAAAAATCTCATTTTGAGGTAATATTTTCGTAACGTTTTTGACTATAAAACTGATTTATGGGACAGTTAGGAGAGGGAAGCCCCAAGCCACTCAACGTTGAGTTGAGGTTGAGCGCAGTTGTGGGAAACTCGGTCGACGGAGCCCCGCTTCGCGGGGCTCGTATTTCTGAGTGGCTTATAAAAAAATAACCACGTAGAGGACGTCAGAGTCTATTCGCTCGCTTCGCTCGCTCAATTGACCCCGCCATCACCTTATATCCCGACCTGTCCAAGTCGGGGTGCCGTGAGTCCTGGGTTCGCTCGCTCTTACATTCAAATTCAGGCGACGTAATTTCAAACCCAACCCAGAAGAGCTGATGAGATTATAGAATTGTTAAAAAAATGAAAATAAAATTTCCGAAAATTAAAAATACTCGAATTTATGAGGTTTTCTTACAATCCACAAAGACGATTCGGTCTAAATACACAGAAAATCTAAGTTCTTTCTAAGTCCCTTTAAGATGCCGCAAACCGCTTTTCGATCGGACACTCCGTTACAAGGTTATGAGATGTTTACACATACATACATACACACACACGCGCACGCACGCATGCACGCACGGACCTGGAAATTGAGATCTGATGAGAACTCGATTTCAAAAACTGGGGTGAAAACAATAAGTTCCCGCTTTTTGAAAATCATTGATTTTCCTAGCGGAAAGTTAAAAAAAGTATTCTAGTTAGTACCTAAACATTTTTTTTAAATTACGTTAACAAACAAAAAATAAAAATAAAATGAGAAAAAAACCTGCACTCTATGTAGACTTTTCTATTAAAACACAACCTTCTCAGAACATAGGTGTTCTAAGCCTCTTCTAAGGTGTAACTTTATCATTTTTCTAGAACTTATAGCTTATGAAGTCTACCGACTTCATTTCGTGAATATCAATAGGCCACTAAGGGCAAAAAACATGGACCGCCGTTACAATAAATCACTGGCCATTACTACTTACAGCACTAATGGCTTAAGTAACAGCCCAATTATTAGAGGCATTAAGCAGTAACTATGTATAATTGAAACGATGAAGCTGTAAATTTATGCTATTATAAAATTCCTCTACTTATTGAAGAGGAGGCAAACGAGCATACGGTTCACCTGATGGTAAGGATCACCGTCGACCATAAACATCTGCAACATCATAGGAATTGCTTGCGCATTGCCGATATTTTAGGAAGAAGTAGGCTTTTTACTTAAAGGTCCTCTAAGAGTTATATTAATTACTTTTTAATACTTTACTGTTGAATTATTTGAAGCTATAATAAATACAACGAAAAAAATGCTCAGAGAAAAAGTGGTATGAAAAACAAAGGGATGTGATTCCGCTCCGGAATGTTTCTAATTCAAGCTTTAATAGCTGTTCAGTGTGGTAACGCCACGAAGGCGCAATGGTAGAGATATTTTTAAGCCTGGCATTATTTAGAGTGAGCTCTCCTTTGATTTATATTTTTGACAGAAAACTATAGTAATTAATGACAATATTAACTTCATTAGTTTGACTTAGGAATTTGAGGATACAATATTTAATTGTAATTAAATTTATAACATTTTAAGGTACAAATGTAATATTTACGTAGTAATTTAAAGCGCGTTATGTATGTATATCTGTTTAAAATACATTAATAAATATATAAGTACTTACAAGAATATTGTTACTATAGTCGCCGTTTAGGAGCGGCGCGGCGTAAGGAAATTCGCTATCCCATATAATCCCGTGGGCACAGTCTAACTTTCTTAGACAGTGCCGTGGGTGTCAGAGGCAACAGAGTGAAACTTAAACAGGAGATGGGCAGTAGCATCGTCCTCAACAATTCAAAATAACAAATTAAAAAACTGCGCGCGTCATCCCGCCTAACAAGCGTGGACCTATGCCTATTGGGGCAATCTATATGCCTCATAGGAAGGTGTATGTTCAGCAGTGGACCTTGATAGATTGTAATGATGATAATAATGAATCCAGTAGTTGAATAGTGAGCGTAACGTTAATTGAATTGATTAAAAAACATTTTCAAAACTACTAATTCTTTTAAGAGGCTGATCTGCGTGATCTTTAAAATACTTTTCACACAGATGAAATTTATTGACATGTTAAAAAAAGCAATCCGCATACATCACCAATGGCACACTTACATACTTAAGTCCAAGGCACCGTTGATTGAATTAACTTTTTTAGTTTTTGACACGATGTTTGGAATGTCACACATACGTTTTCATTATTTTTACTACTAATGAAATGTCTAACAACTTACTGAGAAAAATATTTAAATATTAATGGCTAACCGTATGTTTTCATTTTAATGTTTTAGGGGAATAAAAATATTTTTTCTTTAAATCGATGTACGTAAAACGGAACACGATAACCTTTTTATTTTATTGAACTACTATAAAATGTTTATCTATTTATAATGTTTATAATATATTTGAAAATCGAATAAGTTTATGCGAATATCTAAAAATAGTTTAACAGTATTTATATTTTATTTTTTTT
>DWHP01002732.1:0-14123 GCA_018247895.1 Parnassius honrathi
AAGTATGACATGAACGTTACACATGATCTTTGTTTTTTCCATGTTTATCTTAAGACCAATCCGTTAGGAGGCACTATTGAGGTCATTGAGCATAGAATTCAGGTCCACCAGTGATTCTGTCATAGGGACTATATCGTCGGCAAATCGAAGGCGAGTGATGTTCTCGCCACTGATTCCTTTAAAGTCCATTAGCTTGAAATCGTCTTTCAATGTCCGCTGCATTGGAAGACGTTTTGAAGAGTTTCGGAGATGTAACGTCACTCTGTCTTATATCTCTCTGCAGTTGGATAGGCTTCGTACTCTGGTTCTGTACTCAGATAGCCATCGTAGCCTTACTGTACAAACACTTCAGCACTTCGATATACCGATAGTCATCTTAGCACCAATGAAGGGACTGTAGCACAGCCAAAATTCGATGGACTCAAATATTTTCACATAGTCTACACACGCTAAATATAGTGGCAGATTGTACTCCTCGGTCTTCTGTAAAATTTGCCGAAAGGTATGCGTGTAGTCTATGTTGATAAAGCCTTTTCGGAAACTGGCTTGTTCGGGAGGCTAGAAGTGGTCGAGCCTGCGAGCGAGATGATTCGTAATGTCTCTCGAAAACAGCACTTATACACGGCTCACAAGGGAAATCCGTCTGTAGTTCTTTAAGAGAGCGCTGCGCCTTTCTTGAAGGATAAAACCACTGAACTTCTGCTCCACCTCTCCGGAGTAGTATCATTAAGGAGGACGGAATTAAAAAGCTTTTGAAGGACTTCAATTACCCGTTTTCCACCCGCTTTCAAAAGTAATTCAATCCTCGACTGGGCCTTGCGGTTTTGAAGGTGCTTGAGAGCCATTCTAATCTCGCTCAGATTGACTTCCGGGATATCACCGGAATATTCGACGCGTGTCGGATAATACTTGTTCTTGGAACGTTATTAACACTTGCGCGTGACTCCAACGATGAAGTTCATAGCTGCACATAGAACCTCGCGATCTCACTCAAAATCTCAGATGTTCCGGAAACGATACTGCCACACTAGGTTTTCTACTTTGACAGTTGACGCTAGTTCCGTTCGATCGTTTTTTTAATACGAGCTGTATTGAACTTGCGTAAGTCCCGTCGCATGCATTTGGAGATCTGCCTATTCAGTTGCCTGTATGCTGTCAAATCTGCTTAAGACTGCAGATTCATATCCCTTCTAACATCCACGAGATTGATAGTGTGATCGGAGTGGTTTTGTGTTATTCTACGGCGGGTTATGCAGAATAGTTTCATAGATAGTTTCCACGTGCTTGTCATTCATATCGTCCACTGAATTACATTTTTCTTGGCACTGAAAATAATTTTGTAACTCGAGCTGAAAGTTTTCGGGGCGTTGGATGAGAACATGAGGAGAACGGAGCGTTGACTTCATTAGACGTGACCTTTCCAACAAAACGTTTAGGTTTAGTGTGCCCCTAACCATTTTGTGATCGTTGTTAGTTTTCACCCTCGCGATCACTGAGACATCACTGAACATTTGCCGAATATTCTTCGTAAAGAAGTTAAAGATATTTTCATAGATTTCTCCCACCACCTCATCGGGATGTCTCCAGGTTGGTGCGTGAACCTGTGTGATCTTTAGCGAATACCGTTTATGATTCTAAATATTATAAGATACGCAACACTCGACTCACTCACAAACTTTACAACGTTTTAACGATAGACTTGTGGACGAGATCCCACACCTTCTTGGGACGGATAGTCACCCTGTAGAATAGATATATGGTGATAGAATAAGTCGCCGTATTCGAAGATTACTGTATCTTCCGCCTCTTTTTGGACCTCGGATAATCCCATAATTATTCAGCGCAACTTTATATTTTTTCTACCGGCTCCAGGATTTCCTCAAATGAACTCCCAGGTGCATGATTCAATTTGAATTACTGTATAAAATATAAAACTGGGCAATCACAATGTATTGGAAATGTCAATTTTTAAATTGTCACGTCAAATAGTTGAACAAATAGAAAATCCTTTGTGATTCACGGAAAAATGAAAAGATCACTTTGTGATTCCATAAACATTCTGTTTTGTTAGTTTTGATTACAAAAAACGTTTGTAAAACAAAAATCAAAAACGAAACGAACGAAGACCGGGCGAGCTGATATCGTTTAATACATTTTCACGACTTAATAGCCATAGTATTATTAAGATTTCAAAATATAATTAGAACTTGGGATCAATATATTTTATAAAAATATTGTAGTTTTTGTCAGCACCTGTTGCATTTTGCTCCTATATTTTACACGAAATTCATATCGTAATTTCTGATCTGACCGCATAAGTGTTTCATTGCATACGAGACATTAAGACGTGGGAATATCACTATATGTTTAAGAGTTTCCTCTGTATTGCGTACACATGAACACTTACATTTATGATCTTAATTTGATATTGAAAGTTATATGTAGTAAACGAATTTAAATGTGTAATAGCGAGAGGATTTACTATATTTACTACTGGATACTTTACAGCTTTTGTCTGTAGCTGGTTTCATATTTTAGAATTTCTCACTTTTTTATATTTTAAATCATATAGGATTTAGGTTCCAAGAAAGAGGACCATATCTAACTGGAGACATTTACGGGTTAATGAATGTTTAAGTTACATATGTATTATTTTCGTACAAAAGCCAAGATTATAAGTATTAATTTTGATGCAATTTTTTAAGATATCCCCGCCGTCTGAGAATTTGATTGTTCATTTGAACAATGGAAAAAGGACATGGTACGAACGATATCAAGTAATGTCTTATATGTTGAAAACCCGTTCTGGAGATGGAGATGACTTTTTGAATATGACGAGAAGGTGTAACAAAGTCGGTGTAAGGTAAGTTCATTTAGTTTTTAGTATATTAAAAATGATTTATAGTATATTAAAAATACTATATTGTTATTTTGATGACTAAGGTTTTACTTACATCAAGACCAAATAAAAACAGTATTTTAGAGTACTTACTCTAAAATAAAACTTGTAACGTAAACTTTTATTATGCTTGTCCTAAAATCACGTAATGCGTTGAATTGTAATCCACAATCCATTTTATCTCGAGGTGGTCGTAAAGGCCAACTAAGCCTAAAAGATCTCATAGCCTCTGGTAGATAGCGAACCATTATATCAGAAGTCAAAACACTCAGTATCCATAAACGGATGGCAGCGTCAAAGGTTATAATTATATCGAATTATTTACAGAGGATGTATCACGTTGGCCTCAAGAATCTACTATTACTCATGGGAGGAACATCGGTACTAATACGGAGTTAAAAGTGGATTCGAATTGATAGAAAATAAATAGCAATCAATGGCTTGACAGTAGTGACGACGAAGATTGGGCAAAATATTTTCAACTACTCATATAAATGCGAAATGTCCTTCTTAAACAAACCTTTTTTAGTCTAGGCTGTTAAGCTTTTGAATGTCTTTGACCGCGTCCGAGGCGTGAGGCGCGATCCATTTAGTGAAAGAGCATTACTTGTCTCAATCCCTCTACAATAATTATCATTATATTTTATATACAGCCTTATTTTGTATTAGATAAATGTTTGTATATTCGTTTATAGATCTATGTAAATATATGCACATAAGCATATAATAGGTCTTCACCTATGAAATCGCCGTTCTGCAGTACCGGCCATTTCAAATCAAAACGATTTTTGTATGACTAAGAATTCTAATTTCAAATTAATTTTATTTAAATAAAGCATGGAATTCTTTTTGCAAAATTAGTCATTTGTTTATGGATTAGCGATTCGTTTTCATCGAAGTTAAAACTGTTTTCTTCATTATGGCTACGTTATTCGAGTAATTATGGAATATGAGTACCGTTGTGGTAGCAATGCGGAAAAAGCGACACGCATCATTAACGACGCTTACGGAGCGAATACGACAAACGAACGCACCACTGTTATTGGTGGTTGCCCGCTTCCGTTTTGGAAATTTCTACCTAAAAATGAACTCAGTGGTCGCCCGAAAACTTTGATCGACAATGATGAATCAAAAGCGACTGTGGAAGCTGATGTTACTCAATCTACGGCTGAATTAGCGGCATTTTTCGACGTTAACATGAAAACAATATTTATCTATTTGCGTCAAATTGGCAAAGTATACTGTATGTATCTATTAGTATGTACTGGTAAAAAGCTTGACAATTCACCTTCCACGAACTCAATGATCGTCAGCACAAAGTGCGCCTCTAGAACTGCCTTACACTGCTTACCAGGCACACAAACGGAGAAATTTTGAACCGCATTGTTACTTTTTTGCGTGGTAGAGTCACGCAGCGGCTATATTATGGTTGTAGCACGAATAGGTCGGTTTGACTGAGGAACAACCATGCTTTCACAGCATACCAGCGTAAAATAGCGGCTTAATACTGCTGTGTTTCGTATAGTAAGTGTAGGGATCCGGAAACCCTTTCTTTTTTCTTTCTATCACTCATCCTCACGCATCTGGGTTTTGACTCTTAATCAAGGACAAATGTAGATGTCTATGGGCCACAGCATCCACTTACAATTAGGTGGTCTATCTGCTCGTTTGTCACCCTTATACTATAAAAAATACTTGCGACTAAAAATGGATTCCGTTTGACAATCGCAAGCGCTGAGCAATTTGGTTGGATCGTGGTTCAGCACCTAATCAATTCTCTAAACGAAAACTTACCCTCAGAAAAGTGATATTACTATTGGGTGGTCTAGCGCCGGAGTGATTAATTTTTTAATTTAAACTTTATTGGACCTCACATACTCGTATCAACTACAGGATCAAAAGGCGGAATTAATGCTAAAAACATTCTCTGCCAGTCGATCTTAGGACAATGATAGAACTACGAAGGCACTTACAAAGAAATTACATACACATATATAAACACTTACGCCTGTCGCCCAGAGAGGTAGGTGGAGTCTACAGACTTCCATTTGGCACGATCCTAACACACCTCTCTCGCCTCCATCACATCCATATACCTACGTACATGCTCGTCGGTTAAGGGTACACCTAATTTGGTCCATTTTTATTATATCACCAATTTGATCGATAAACTTTCACCTAGAACGTCCCTTTCCGACTCTGCCCGAAGGGTAAAGGGACATAAAGAGAGTAAGAGTCTCCGATGACTAAAAACTGATCCACTAATATTCTGAATTTGGTTGGACCAACATAGGGTTGTATAAAACTATATTTACGGATTTAATCGCGTTTAATTAACCATTTTAACTTATTTTTAATTCCCGATGTTTCGGGTACTTCACAGCACTCATGGTCACGGGTGGGAGTGGGGTGGGGGACTGAGATGTTTGACGTTCCAATGTCATAGTTAGCTCGGCTACATTCTGTTTGTGAATATTAATTTTTGTTCCAATCTACGCAGAACGAGCTTACAGTATCTTAAAGTCTTGTAGTGGTATGCTTGGGTTTGGGTTTAATTGTGTTAATTACAGGATTCCAAGCAGATGGCAGCACCCATCCATCTTCTCTATTGAAATTAGGACGTTTTTTAATTTCAATAACCTCGCGTATCATCCTTGGTAGGAATCAGTTTTCTGTTGCGAGGATTTGTGGTTTATCAAATCTGATGTAATGGTGGGGACGATGTTGAACACGTTCACAGACTGCAGACTTCCCGAAACGACGGTGCTTCTCGTCAGCTATGTGTTCTTTCATACGGTTTTTCAGAGATCTTTTTGTTTGACCTAAATCAGAGTTATCACATTCATAATTTAGCTTGTACACTTCTGCATCTTGTAGAGGAATATTACATTTGATGGATGGTAAAAATTGACTAATCTTCTTCGGCGGCATGTAGTATGTTTTAATGGAAGCTCGCTTCAAGATTTGGTACAGTAGGTACACGCTCGACTGTGGCTGGCTTCATTCGGCCACTGTGACGTAGGCGCTGTATCCGAAGCTTGTTGTCTTGCAGTACTTGCTTGACGTGCTGAAGCTCGGCGGCCAGATGTTTTCTGACACAGATCCCTCGTGCTCTCTGAAATAAAGATTTACCCACGGTAGCTAACTGTGAAGGATGATGGTGAGTTTAATCATTTAGATATCGGTTGGTATGGGTCTTTTTCCTATACACAGTGTGACCAATAGGGTTATTAGGATTTTGGATGACTAAAACATCTAGGAAAGCTAAAGAATTATTTGCCTCTAACTCAATTGTGAATTGTATTTTAGAGTTTATGGAGTTAAGGTAGTCTAAAAATGCAGTTACTTTCTCAAATGATAAAATTGTGAAAGTGTCGTCTACGTACCGCTTGTAGAATCTTCGATTTACAGGAGCAGTAAGATGGCCTTTCTCCTCAAAGACCTCCATGAATATGTCGGTGACTATGGGAGCAGTTGAGCCCATCGCCACACCATCTACTTGCTTGTAGAACTCCTCCTTCTACAGTAGATACCCAGAGGTGAGGCAGTGTTCAAGTAATATCGCATGTTCTTCAGGTATATTATTTTCTTCCAGCTTCCTAGTTACAATTGATATGCAGGCATCAATAGGTGGGCATATATCTATATATACCACAAATCCTCGCAAAAGAACACCGATTCCTACCAAGGATAATACGCGAGGCTATTGAAATTAAAAAACATCCTAATTTCAATAGAGAAGATGGATGGGTGTTGCCATCTGCTTGGGATGATAAAATTAACAAAATTAAACCCAAACCGAAGCATACCACTGCAAAACTTCAAGATACTGTAAGCTCGTTCTGCGTAGATAGAACCAAAAATTAATATTCAAAAACTGAAGGCAGCCAGGCTAAATTTTTTTGGGAAGTCAAACATCTCAGTCCCCCCGTAACCATGCGTGACGTTAAAGCACCCGAAACGTTGGGAATTAAAAATACGTTAAAATGTAAAAATAAATATAAAATCCGTAAAATAGTTTTATTCAATGTGTAGTCTTCGCGTTAATTTAAGAAATCATAACATAAGGTTGTATCAAAGTAAACACTTAGATTTTTAAAGCTATCACAGTATGGTATGATAGAATTATCAAACGTGACAAGCGAAACGCAACTGACGTCAAGCTTACACAATTGTTGATCACTACCAATTATTATAGCTTGGCATTTATTAGGGTTCACACTAATACCAAACTCACGAGACTAATTGTGAAGATTCTTTAAATCCGTATTGAATCTGGCAATATCATCACAAAAAGAGTTGACGTTTGCTTGAGTATATATTTGTAGGTCATCAGCGTAAAGAGTGAGAGCAGCTTAGTTAAGAATATAGAAAGTCAATAAAAATGGAGAACAGGAGTGGAGATAATATTCCACCTTGTGGCACGCCAGGCTTCTAAAATTGTGGACAGTTGACACCAGTCGGGTATGTCACAACTATTTATAACAGCTTGCTGACGGCCACGAAGGTAGGATGAAAACCAGTTTATAGCAGCAGACAAAAATTTGCGATTTTGAAGTAAAGCAAGGAGGATATCATGCTCAACCATGTTAAACGCATTTGTGAAAGCGATTAATACAAGTACCATGTATCATCTGTGACCTTGAGAAGTGCAGTGGTTGTGCTGTATTTAGGCTTAAAGCCAGATTGAAACGGATATAGCAAGTAATTTTTACAAATAAAGGCAGACAATTGTCTGCATTTATTTATTGATGAAAGTAAAATTTTGATAAAAAGGGTAAGATAGATATAGGTTTATGGTTGTTTAGTTGAGTGGGGTTTGCAATTTTACGAAAAGGAATGATATAAGCTTTACGCCAAGAAGCAGAAAAGGCCCTAGACAACAGAAAAAAATTGACTATGTAAGTTATGAATGGGAGAAAGTTTTCGAGAATGGAAGAGATCATGAGCTTACTTACTTTGGATTTAAGAGATATAAAAGTTTTACGAATTTGGTCGACAGAGACAAACGAGAATGAAAACGGTTTATGTTGTGATGTGGCCAAGGAAGTAATGTCTGAAATCGTATAGGACTTAATGATAGAATTTTGTTCTTCTTCTTTCTTGTTCTCTTTTCCTTCATTAAAAAAAATAAAAAATGCCATCAAAAACATAACTTGCAAGAAAACCAAGTCTCGCAACTCAGTTCTTCTACCGTAAAAAGTTGTGAGATCCATGTAATACCAAGTCGGTTAATTTTTTCAGTTCCTACTTAAGGCTCCTTCTGTTTTAAGTTATTACGTATATTAGCTAACCTAACATCATTTCATAGTGACCATATCAATGTTAAAAATCTTATATGTTTTAAATATATAGTTTGACTTGGCAATCGTACTAAGCAATACAATTTAATATATTATGTATTACTCAGGTTTCTAGTTTTATTGACTACGAAGTTATAGGGGATCGAAAATGGCATGAGTTGCTTCGAGAAAAGTATGGTACGGCGGTGCCGCTTTTTTGCTCGACTTGGCCCCCAGATATAGGAAAAAAATTAAGTTAACTTACAGTAGAAAACGGCAATTGCATGGAAAAAAACCTAATGTATATAATATTATAACAGTTAAAAATAAAACGATTGCGATAGCTAGCTCCCCAAATATTTCAGCGTGCCAAATATGAAAAAAAAATCCCCCTATGGGGCAATCTATGGGGAGCCCTAAGTTCAGCAGTGAACTTTTAATTGGCTTTAATTAATGACTAATGAACATATCCTATAATATATATTAGTACCTTATAATATTAATAGTTTTTATAGTATATGTATTGGTTTGGGTTGTATAGTATGTATAATATGTTTCAACTATGCTATTTTTTATGTAGCAAAGTCAAGCTGCAGCTTATATATTATGGCTGTAGCACGAATGAGTCCGCTCGACCGGGGCAAGACCACGCTCTTAAATATCAGCTTTATGTTGTTGTGTTTCTTATGGTGAAAGAGAACCGGATACCCTTTTTACTGGAATCGAGGGATTCCAACTTAGCATTTTGATTCTTAATCGAGAATGCAGGCAGTTAATGTAGATGTCTATGAGCCACAGCATCTATCTGCTATCGGGTGGGCTATATGTTCGTTAGTCACCCTTATTCCATATAAAAAAACTACTATGTATCTGCTTTACTAACCTTTAGCTTCACCACAGATTAGTAAATAATTTACCAAGCTTTACCTATTTCTTTACGCTTTTGGTTGCCGGGAATAGATCGCTTTGCAGTGATAAGACAGCCAAATTGTACCTTCTGCCTACTCTCTTAAGGTTTTCTGTAGTTTTGTTTTGTGGTGATATTGATTCATTCAATTATTATCTAATAATTAGCGATGAAATTGCAAATTATTTTTGCAAAGACCTATTTGCAGGTACAAAGCTTATCGGTATGTTTTATTAGTCGTTTTAATTAACAGGTAAATTGCATGAAAATTTGTGTTTGTTATGAGATTACATTATGATGTACTATACATTTATATTTTCGCATTGTAAAGATTAGGACTGATTGCACACATGAAATAAGCATAAGAATCTGATTGTTTTACCGCATTGCAAAACTGATTAATCATTTGATAACACCGTTTGCAATATCATCAAATAATATGTGTTTCGGCAAATTCTACGTAATTAAATTCAGACCTTCTTAAAATTTATATTTGGTTATTTTTATTGCTAAAAGTCTGATGTATGAGGCGTTATTTCTTACTAATTGTTTGTTTAAAACCTTATTTGTCATTCATTAGAATATTTGAGTGAAGTTTTGGGGTCATATAATAAACCGTGCAGTGGCGGAGTAATAATACAAACTGCCCCATATTTTTATCTCGTGAGTGTCGTAAAAGGGCGACAAAGGCAAACAAATCAGATGGGCAGCAGTGTCTTCCTAATATTGACTAAAAATAGAAACGCTGCGGTTGCCAACCCGCTTGCCAAGCGTGGCAACTATGGCAAGTATCCGCTCTTTGAGGCCATATGTTGGGGAGGTCTATGTTCAGCAGCAGATCTTAATAGGCTGTATGGTTGGCATTCTAATATTATTTTAAAAATTCCTATATTACACGAAGCACATGTAAGAAAAACCATAAACTACGAAAAGATCCCTTTCACTGGAAGCAAGGTGTTCCATCTTATCCTTAGGGGTGACAACGTGTTCTGAAACTTGATTTTCTTAATCGAGGCCCAGATGAGGTACAGCTCTGACATCAATTCTTAATATATTAGAGTAAGTCATCCATCCATTTATTCAATGTAATCTATAAAATTCCATTGTTGAGGAAATTTATATATATATATGTATATAACACAGGCTTCCCCATAGTGACGGTATAAGAATATCCAGTACACCATATCGTCCCGTATATATCGTAAGAAGCGATAGAGCTGAACTGAAACAGGAGGTGAGCAGCAAGCATCATCCTCATAGCATATTAAAATAATTAAAAAAAACTAGAGTTGGCGACTCATTTGCAAAGCACGGCAATTAAGGTAAAACCTACCTATGAGGCAAACTTTATTAGACGTAGTAAATTTATCAAAATACAACAACACCGAAAATTATCAAGAATTCCTTTGACTGTTTTAGAATTTATGCCGACGTTGTCGTCAACCATATGACAGGTGATAATAATAACAACAGGGGAACTGGCGGCAGTACAGCTGACTTCGTAAATTATTTTTATCCAGCGGTGCCTTACACTCGGGAACATTTTCACTATCCGTTCTGCGCTATTGAGGACTATAACAATGCTACACAGGTTTGCTAATGTTGATGGTTTTACACGTTTGATGTATATTTAAGCAACAGTAGCTTATTGATACTGTTCGGATGCAAATTCAGAAAGTTGTGGGTTCGAATCCGCCATTTGACTACTCTATTCTTAACACAATCATTTTTATGCTAGCTTACAGTAGTTGACGGTAGTATTAGTAATGTAAATAGCGTTACTGTTATTCATCTATAAAATGTATTTATTAAATTGATCATCATTTCAGTCAATTTTAATTCCATTGCTGAACATAAGTTACCCTCAAGAAACGCCATACAGCACGAGACTGAACGCGCAACCTCACTCTAGATTGTCACCCTACACTTCGTTGTTTAACACCTTGCTTTATTTCATCATCATTATCATCACAGCATTTCACAAGTCCACTACAGAAAATTTATTTGTTTATGGGTTATATAATATATATTTCTGCCGCAAAACACCAATGCACCCGCTGGTGTATTCCGGTTGGAATGTTAAGAAACGTGTATAGTATTATTATAGTATGTGAAATTACATATTAGTGATTTAGGAGTATCCTTTTTTGCATTGAGCTTGTTTTAGTTTTCTTACCATCCTTTAAACTATTACCTCGTTTGTCACTTCATTATTATGATTGAACGTGTAAAACTCACTACTGGCGGTCACCGAACGAAGTGAAGTCAATTTTGTGAGATATGTATATGCCTTTCTAGCCTAGAAGAAGAAGGCATCTAGCCTTTAAAATACAAGCGTGCCTCTTCACCGTAAAAAGAAAGTCCGTTTATTCTGGCTGCGACAAAGAAAACAGAACAAAACGTGAACTATATAGTTATGGAACTACAAATATCTTGGCAAAGTTTAAATACGACAGCAATGGACGTCGTCAAAAGCATTGGGGCAGTTATAAAACTGTTCAAACAAAAACGTCGACTATTCCGGTAGTTTCTGATTAATTTGTATTAAGACAATTGTTCTATAACAATGTTCGTTAGTTCTTTATACTGAAAATTTCTATTTGAATGTGAAACAAATATTTTTGTAGTAGAAAACTATTATACATCGATAAAATCAATTACATATTCAACATCATTTCCACAAGTATTTACAAAAAACTATTTACGTAAACAGCGTTAAAAAACTTTAACATTCAATCGTTTATAACGTGCTAGCCCCGACTGTGTATGTTACCCCGGGTGCGTCGCGATTGTAGGTAAATATTTTACGCAAGTAGCAAGAGTGACAGAAGGCTGGTAACGGGTTAAACCGAATTAGATTATTATTTATTAAATAAGCTACCTAATGTACAAGGGTCGCCCCATTTAAATTTAAGAAAAAAATTATTTGAGAAATATCTCAGATTGTAATTATAATATAGGTATTGTAAGTATTATATAGGTCCCCTGCTGAACATCGGCTCCTCAAATAGATTTTTTTTTATAGAAGAGGGGGCAAACGAGCATGCGACTCACCTGATGTTAAGTGACTACCGCCACCCATGATCAACCGCAACACCAGGGGAGTCGCAGGTGCGTTGCCTTGTGTGTAAGTAAGTACTCTATAAATACCTGGATACTGTAAATAAATATTACATGTTGAAGTTTATAGGGGTTTATAGTAACGACAATTTCTTCTACAGTAGCAACGTGCCGGATACTAGCTAGTATTGAATAAAAATATCTTAATAAAGTAATCCAAGATTTCATAAAATCATGCCATCTAGCGCCTTATGTACATACTGCCTTGAGAATAAATCAAAGAATAATAGCGAAAAAAATATTGATAGAGTCATGTAGCATTTACTTATGTCACCGTTACAGATATCAATAAAATAATTTATTTTATATTATGTTTTATCTAATCAAACATAATGCATATCGAAATGTGGAAAAAAATCATCATACCAAATTTTAAACTAAACTAAGTTGACAAGTTGTAGTTTTTACAATTCGCCAATTAAGGCAGTCAAAGCTCTAAAACCATACAGCCTAGTCTTATGTGAATTTTAACAATATCAAACAAAGATGGCTACATATACGTTGTTAGTTAAGATGGAATGCCTCATAGTCCGTAATTACACATAAAACATAAGACAAATGTAATTAAAAAAGTTCAATTTAAGAAAATCTCGCAAATTCTGGAAACTAAATGTTTGAAATAGTCGCGATTAATCGAATATTGATCTTTTAATCCTCGATTCAATCGATAATCGATTCTAGTATGTTCGATTCGAATCAATTCAGAGATCGATTTTTTTTGAAAGTAAATCGATATGCCTATTAGAGAACTGAGAACGATCACTACGTACTAAAGCATAGCCCGCCTGTCCTTGAAAATTGTAGAATTTATAGTGGCGCTGAAGTCGGTGAGTTACTGCTAAGTTAGCTGTTTATGAGTACAAGAAGATGAAGTTAGTTGAATAATGTACTTACAAATTTTCTTCGCGGCATTGGTGAGAAAATTTTCATGCTCCGTAATTTTGTAATTTTTGACAAAAAGAAACATTAAAAATGGAGAAATATGTTATTGTGCGTGGATGTGCAAGTGGTTTAGCATCTGAACGGAAAAATAGACAGAAAATGACTTTTATTGACCGAACTTAGCGATCGTAGCGTCTCACTTATAGTGTCCATATTTCTGGGACACTTTTTTATACGGCGATCGTTCTCCTGTTCTCTAACCTTCATGATCTCTACACTCCATAGCTATAGCATCGTAGACCATGGAGTGTAGAGGTAAGGAGTACAGACTGTGTATAAAAAAGTACACTGTAGTTAAAGTCTAAATTTTGAAGAACTTCTTATATCTTTTTATTGAACAGACTTTCTCGATAATTCTTTTTACAATAATTATTTTATTTCCTTCAAAAAATTTTTACTTTCATAATCACTCTCAACTTATTTTACGGCGATTTATCATAACCCGTAGCGACTCAAGCGCTGTTGTGGAAAGTTTTTGAACTGTTATTTACTGCTTACGGATTGACACATTTTCAACTATTCTCCCATAAGAGATTGTCCTCCTTACCTCTATACTCCATGATCTAAGACAGTATCATTCTCTGTGTACGCAGGCTCACTGAAGTTAGCCCCCCAAAAATTTTTATTTTTTTAATTTTTTTTTTTGTTTTAGTTGTCACGTATCGTTAGTTCGTGGTTTGTTATTAATTGTTCTCTATCAATAATTGTATGTTCATCGATAATTTATTCATAAAAAATTAATTAAAAACTGCCTTATTGTTAGCCCCTCACACTCCAATTTATAATTTCTTTCGTTATTATTGGTCTTTTTATATTCATTAATGTTTGTTCTTTGCTAAAATACGTTTGTTCTATAAAAAATATATCTATTTCTGGTTTATCATATATTACGAGGGGGGCACTGAAAATTTCGGGAATCAAGGAAGTGACACAACATTACTATTTAAAAATGTATTTATTGCTTTTCGAAGTA
>DWHP01002733.1:0-14122 GCA_018247895.1 Parnassius honrathi
TATATATACTAGCGATCCACCCCGGCTTTGCATGGGTGATTTCTGCATCTCGACAACAGCGCCACCTATCGTGTCCAATAGAGTTTTAAAACCATCCAGGGACTCACTCAAATACGCACAAAAAACTCATCTGAATCGGTCGAGCCAGTTTCGGGTTTTAGCGAGACTATGTGTATATGTAAGATATAGAATATGGATAGTTCATCGTTACAGCGTATCCAAGTCTACTGCAGAACTTAGACCTCCCCATAGAATACCTTTTAAGGGGTTCGCCCAGCAGCCAGCTTTGGCAGGCAAATTGGCAACAATGGAAGTGCAGTGTTAGAATATCCAGTACTCTATATCGTCGCGTGAGTTTCGTAGGACACGCCACAGAGGGAAACTAAAACAGTACATGGATAGCATCTCTTTGATAGCAAAGCAAGATAATAAAAAACTGCGGTTGGCAACCCGCTATCCAAGCGTGGCAACAATGGCGAAATCCCCCTTATGAGGCAAACTATAGGCTGTTATATATAATGGATGGATGAAAGTTACTAAGGGACTTAAGTTCTTTACACTTTTGTTAAGCCAGTGCACTTTACCATCTTAGGCTGTGTCACCACTTACCATCAGGTGGAATAGTATTCAACTTGACGTCTTACCACGTCGTTAATACCTCACAGCCTGATATTACGTGGTAAAACCACGCTGCAGCTACAATATTATAGTTTTTTGCTGGGAAAGTACCACGCTCTCACAGAATATCAGCGTAAATTAGCAGTTCAACGCTGGTTTGTTTCGTATGGTGAATGGTAGAGAATCGGAGACGCCTTTTACTGGAAACGCGGCTTTTCAACTTAGTCCTGATGACAACGCATCTGCATTTTTATTCTTAATCGAGGACTGTTGTAGGTGTCTATAGACCACAGTATATACCTACCATCAGGTGGGCTGTGTGCTCGTTTGTTAGCGTAATTTTATTTATTAAAAAACACATGCAAACAATATTATACAAAGAAGGCTACAAATGTGTTGCTAAGAGCCTCGTCCTACCACATAGTAAATTCCTCACAGCCTGTTATTATACTGGCTCTCATATTTTAATCCAAAACTCATTAGAGAGCTGTGCAGCTGTATGGTGACAATATAAGCACAAAAGTACTTTCTCACACAAAACGAAAACGGTAGAGAAAGAACCTCACCACTTACCTTATGGAATATTTTATCGTACTAATGATTACATGCTCGTCTCAATTGTATCCATTGACGGAAATAAAAAGGTAAGCAAATTTTTGAAATGCCGTCGAGAGGCTAAAGTCTCGCCCGCTCGGGCCAACTTAGCAGCAATTAATGTATTCAGAAAGTCTGAGACATATCACGAACGTTAGTTAATAATAAAGGAACTTGAAAGGATTTCTTTGTACTCAATTTAAATTCTCAACGATAACATGAGTAGGCTACATAAAAGTTACTAAGTTTCGTTTGCTACTATAGACACAAAGGAAATTTCATTAATAATTTCAAAACTATATAAATATAATATATACTAGCGGCGCGCCTCGCCTTTGCCTAGATGGGATCCTATGTACGTGACATTGTTAAGATCCTTTGGCTACGCGTAGACAGCGACGACCATCCGCGCGTCTACGGCTGCCCCTATAGGTCCCATAGCGGTAATGCCGAAAGAGACCGACTCTTCGACCACGTCCAAATGGCTACAGATTCTTTGCTACAGCAGAACCACTCCGCAGAGATCGTGATCCTCGGCGATTTTAACGCCCGCCACGCCGAGTGGCTTGGTTCTCGTTTATCCGATCACGCGAGGAGATCTGTTCATGATTTTGCCTTGGCATATGGTCTGACATAACTGGTTACTTCGCCTACGCGGATTCCAGATGTGGAAGACGATACATCTTCCCTGTTGGACCTTCTGCTGACCTCTCATCCGGACGGATAGTAGATTTCCGTCGACGCCTCTTTAGGCTCCTCGGACCATTGTCTTGTCCGGAGTGTGGTGCCGCTGAAATCGCGGTTGCATTATACGGGCTGTCGCCGTGTTTGGCACTGTAGGTCAGCCGATTGCGATAGGATGCGGTCTTTCTTTGCATCCTACCCTTGGTGGACGGGTTTGCTTCTCGCTGGACGATCCCAGCGTTGTTGCTGATTCTGTCGCTGATGTGGTAATTTAGGGTATGGAACTTTTTATTCCTTCCTCTGTGGTGCTCCTGTAAAATAGCATCATGTTATAAGCAGAAGTGCTACCAGGCCTGGGCTGACGCATCAACGTCCCGGTATGTAAACACTAGCACTCTAAAAAAGAAATATAATTCCGCCTCCAGGTCCTTCAAACGGGTCATTGCCAAAGCAAAGTCAGAGCACGTAGGCTGAATTGGCAAGAAACTAGTTCACGTTCCTTCTGGAACCCGTGCATTCTGGTTTCTCGCCAAGGCTGTCCAGAGGAATTTCTGTCAGCCATCTCTTTCATCTCTGCACAGGAAGGACGACTCACTGGCCCATGCCGCAAAAGAGAAAGTCGATTTGCTAGGCTCTTTCTTTGCGTCCAACTTGACTTTCAACGACGGGAGGAGTACGCCGCCATGGTCGGCGGCGTACTCCTCGCGTCGGTGTGCTCCATACCGGAGGTGCGGTTTACACAGCGCTCGGTTCGCAAAGCACTCCTCTCCCTTGACATCCATAAGTCGAGTGAGCCTGACTGTATCCCCGCAATTGTGCTGAGGACGTGTGCTCTAGAGGTGGCGCCGGTCTTAACGCATCTTTTCCGGTACTCCTACTCTCTAGGCGTAGTCCCAAAATCATAGAAGACGGCTCTCGTCCACCCGATCCCTAAAAAAGCGACCGCTCAGATCCGTCCAGCTACAGGCCCATCGCCATCACCTCCTTGTTCTTCAAAACAATGGGATCCATTGTAAACTGTCAGCTCATGAGGTACCTTGAGAGTCACCAGCTGATTACGCCAATACGGTTTCCGTCGTGGTCGATCAGCTGGTGATCTTCTGGTCTATCTGACTCAGATGGGCGGCGCCGTAGATTCCAAGGGGGAAGCATTGGCCGTCAGTTGGGACATTGCGAAGGCCTTCAATCGGATTTGGCACAAAGCGCTTCTTTCGAAGCTCTCTTCCTATGGGCTTCTCGAGAAATTGTACAATTGGATCACCAGATTTCTTGCATATCGGAGCATCAAGGTTGCTGTAGACGGTGCAAGTTCCATTTATAAGCCTATTAATGCTGGTGTTCCATAGGGCTGCGTTGTTTCTTCTGCATATCAGTGATATGTTGCAAACCTGTAACATTCATTGCTATGCAGATAACAGCACTGGTGATGCTCTTTACACCGACCGTACCGAAATTTCTCGGGAAAACGTCACC
Organism: Parnassius honrathi; assembly: GCA_018247895.1. Lineage (NCBI taxonomy): Eukaryota > Metazoa > Arthropoda > Insecta > Lepidoptera > Papilionidae > Parnassius > Parnassius honrathi. Next base: position 3,370 of record DWHP01002733.1, read on the forward strand.
GAGTACCGGGACAAACTTGTGACTGAAGTCGAGCCTTTGCTAAACAAAGTCTCGGATTGGGGGCGATTAAATCTAGTCCAGTTCAACTCTCAGAAGACACAAGTTTGCGCATTAACCGCTAAAAAGAACCCCCTTGTCGTATTTCCTCAGTTGTAAGTCACTCTCCTTGTTGCCTTAGCCAATATAGGAATCCTCGGCGTCGACATATCGAGTGGACGTGCAGTTTCGTGGTCACTTGCAAGAGAAGGCCAAATTGGCCTTTAAAAGGCTTGGTGTGCTCAGCAGAGCGGGACAGTATTTCCTGCCGACACACCGCCTGCAGCTTTACAAGGCGCAGGTTCGCCCGCACAAGGAATGCTGCTCCCATCTCTGGGCTGGGGCTCCCCAGTGCCAGCTCCTTCCACTTGACCGCATCCAGCGCAGAGCGGCTCGAATCGTCGACGACCGAGTGCTTTCCGATCGGCTCGATTCACTGGCGCTGCGAAAAGATGTTGCATCTCTTTGCACTTTCTTTCGCATATACCATGGTGAGTGCTCTGAGGAACTGTTCGGATTAATCCCAGCCGCCAAATTTCATGAACGCACTACGTGTCAAACGTCCCGATACCATCCACACCATCTAGATGCTTGGCGGTTCACAACTGTACGTTTCAAAATGTATTTTCTTCCGCGTATGACCTCTCTGTGGAATAGTTTACCACGATTGACGATAAGCTTATAACTTGTTCCTTTTACAGAATATAGTCTTGGTAAACTCACAAATTCTAATGTAAATAGCGGCAACACAAAGTTCCCAACAGATGCCACTCGGAATGAATTTGCATTTCGCATTATTGTAAATTTAGCCTTGATACCATCAGCAGCCACTCGAAGCGAGAACTGTCTCAATAAACGACTAATAACAAACAATAGCCCAAGTTACGTTCACTTACTTTACAAAATCTAGAACAATAATAGAATAAAACTAGCGTCGGAAAGTATTTTTAAAGTCCTCAAGTTAAAATTTTGAACATGAAGGACTTACGGATGATGAAATATTAAAACTGTAACAAAACTTTTAAATATAAAACTTCCATGCATTAGGTATTTAATAATAGATTCGTTTATTGTTGGTACTCCGAAGTAAATAACTAAATAACTGTTGAAAGTATCGCATGATGTCACTGGCAGTTAGTGATATCTGCAGCTAAAAAGGGATAAAGTCATATGGTACCTACTCAAGTTACGTAAGTTGCACCGATTTGATAAGTGTTTGATTTACTATCACATTCCTCCGTACTAGCATTTCATAATGGTGTATTGTATCGGAGACAGCAAAAATATCCACTCCATGTTTGAAAACAAGATGATTTATATTGTTATAAAACTTGAAATGTTGAAAAATGAAACATTGCGCTTCGCTCTGAAAAGTCGTAGAAATTTTAATATTCTCGCAAGTCTACAAAAAAGCCGTACATTGGCGCAAGAGAAACTCGCGTTTATTCATTCCCGACGTTTTGGGTGCTTTCGTACTGGGACTGAGGTATTGGACGTCTCAATTTCATGTGATCTATTATTCTGTAGATTTCGTTAATAGTAACAGATAGAAACTGAAACAGACAACGTGCAGCAGAATCACAACAACTCTGTAATAATAATAATGTTTCTGACCCGCCTGCAAGCGCGGAAACTATTGCTAATTCCCCATGAGTCTACCTATCGATGAGGCCTATATTCAGAAGAAGACTTTGATAGAACTTAGTCCATAGAATCCCGCAGTACAGATTTTCTTCATTGTTGCAGTTCATCACAAGTTCACGTTTGAACACGGATTTTCCCCAATAATTTCGACTAGGTACAGCCACAAGCAACATGCATTCATCGATTCATGGAATTGAAAAATTCCAGGTGGTCTTCCACATTCCTCCTGGACTATTTTGATTTTCTCATGCACGTAGCAGTATCTCATTTCCGTTCCGTAAGATATTGTTGGCAACACGTCATTTTTCGAAACATTTTACTAAAACGATTTAAATATTTTTTCTACAAAATAGGGTTCTCTCCTTCATCGGTGCAGCTTTTTACATACGTAAATTGCACAAGTACAAACCACCAGTCCCAGAATAAGAATTTTTGTAGATGTACAAACAAATATAGTACAAATATGATTATAATACAAATACTTGTTCCTTGCGTGATCCGACCCGCGGCTCTCCTTGTGGCATCTCACTCCACTCCTCTTTACACACACTGTATCGCCACAGAGCTATTACGATGATGTATCAACATTATGAAAATCATAAACAAAAGCTGATAAAGAAAGTACGAAGTATAAAGTCATTCAGTCAGTCATTCACCTCAAAACGCCATTGAATTAGCAGGCTTTACTGCTTACTTCAGATTGTGGTACGTGTTGCAAAATCAAATTCAGTAAGTACTAAATAACTCGTTAGAAAATTTATAGAACCTTAATAATTTAAAGTTACTGTTAGTTCCTTAATTAGTTCCTATGATTGCATCTTTGTGAACTTGCTCAGGGAAGCAGCAAATTCATACATAATTCCATACGGGTATATGCTGCTCTTGTGTTAGTTATAGCGACAGTGACACATTTCATTTTAACCTTCGAGGTTGATAATGTACCTTTTGCTCAATTTTTATAGATAAAGTTAATAAATTTACGATGGAACATACGATCGTTTTGTTGATTTTTTACTTAAGTAAATAAATTTCAGATGAGGTTTTTTTAAATTTTCTTTTAATTTCATTGCTTATTTTATGCATTTGACACAAAAATATTCTATAGTCTCAAAGCACAGTAGTGACAAGAGAGCACTAAGTGCAATTTCATGTAAGCTATTAATATTTAGTAATGCTAGGCAAGGAAACTGGCGACATGCCTAAGTTGGTTATGAGGCAATCTATGAGGTAATTCCATATTCAGCTGTGGACTTTAGTAAGCTGTAACGGTAACAGTAAAATGAATTTCATTAAAACTTCAAATATAACAGTCCACAGTGGTGCCGACATCATTAGACAGTGACCCTTTTTACTCGTTCCATCTTAGTCTTCAATGGTCCTAAGGGATAAATGTGGATGTCTGTGGGCCACAGTATCCACTTACTGTCAGATAGAGTATGTGCTCATTCTTCGTCCTTATTCTATTTTAAAAAAAATCTACATAGTCTCCGTGAATCCAAGAAGATTATTTACGTCTATTCTTGATTAACAATCAATAAGTAGATGCGTTATGACCCCTGAGGGCTGATATGGAATGCCCCGTTATCAGTAAAATGGGTCTCCAGTTCTCCACTCTCAACATACGAAACATAAAAGCATTAGCTACTATTTTACGCTAATATTCCGTGAGTGTCCGGACATTTAAAGGTAGATCTGACTCATTCGTACCGCAGTCCTATTATATGTATTTAGTCAATAACTTTGTCCATGGTTAAACGGAGAAATTGGTGGATTTCCTTTAAAACGCCACAACGTGACTATTTTTAACTGTCCCGAATCATCAGTGACATATGAATAGGACTTAGTGCTTGAATAGAGCATGACCACTGCAACCACTCGACTTCCGATGAGGAACACTACTGATCGTCGTATAATGTAACGATTCATCATCAACTCAACTTCGAAGATACTGAAATTTGAACTTTATTTCGTGTAAAGGACAGTTTAATTTTAAAAATTATAATGATAATAATAACGGTCAATAATGACGCATCGATCTATTTAATCAAAGTAAGAAAATAACCTGACCAATACTTACAAAGCTCAAATTTCAACGCCTTGCTTTCACTTGAATTTGTGTAGAGTCATTACAATGTGCGTTCGGACCAAGGTCCTTTTAACTTATAACCTGTAATTTCACTGGCTCTTTTGTTTTTTATTAACATTGAAACACTTTGAAATATGTACTGCTAATTCATCCGTTCATCGATCAATTATAGCCTTTCAAAGCTTTACTGAAGGAAGTCCTCCTCCATAGATTGCCTCATAAGGGGATATCTCCGTAGTTGCCTACTTAGCATGCGGGTCGGTCACCTCAGTTTTTATTATTTTTGCTGTTATCAGGAAACTGTAAATCTGCTGTTTTCATTTCTCTCAGTCGCCTCTTACGACACACGTGGGACGATATGCTGTTGAGGGTATTTTTACACCGTAACTACTCGGCTCAGTGCTTTACTTATAGGTAGAAAAACTTAAAGGCACATTTAGACAAATGACTATCAGACTTTTGACTATTCAGACTTTAGATTGGAGGCATCGCTAACGACTACCAGTCACTGTTTTCATGGCGGCAGTGGATTATCAGCAGATGGTAAAAGCTTACAATTTTTAAGTAAAATAAATACATGCTAACGTAGTACATATTTAATGCATTATATTTCTTAATTTTGATTAATACAATTTGGTTGTGTTGTTCTCTGTACGATCATATATTTATATTTTATAGCCAAATGGTTATATATTATATTATATTTTTCTGCGTGGTACCAAGATGACCAAAGAACCGGGGCCCCGCAAACAGCAATAACGGCAGAAAATGTATGGACTACTGAAATGTTGGTGCGAGAAGACCCACGAATCACACATAGGAGTTCGGGGAGCATTCATACCATCCTTTTTTTGAACATCACATGTTGGAGTGAGGAAGCTTTGTTGTCGATGGATCCATCGCTTGCTCTCCGAAAGCGAATAATAGGTTTAGGCTGTCGTCAAATGACATTTGACGGCTATATAAAACAGTGGCTTAGCAAAGAGTTAAGGTGATAAGGGCCGCGGGTTCGAATCCCATGCGGAATAAATATTAGTATGACCTACACGTAATTGTTTCGGGCGTAGATTTTTGTTCTTGTACAATATATATATATATATAAAAATCAAAGGCATAGGTATGCCGGAAGTTGTTGGGAGGATTAAGCTCGAAGTTTTCGAGTGTGACGAGTTTCGACCAACAATGATCGAAGGTGACGAGTATTTGACCTAGGACAAATATTTGAATTATGTCAATAGGTCAACTTTGACCGAAGGTTCAATCGAACGTTTCGACTTGTTTGAGCAGCTTGTTTAAATAAAAATAGTTTAAACGAATTTTGTTGAGTATATTAAGTTATTTTATTTTCCCTAAATAACACCAATTCTTTCCAAGGATGGTTCGTGAGGCCATTGTTATCAAAAACATCCTAATTTCAACAGAAAAGATGGCTGGGTATTAATAAATAAAATAGAGTGAATAAAAACTACTCTATTCTGTTCTATGGAGTTAACTTTTATTATTGAATATTACAGGGGTAACAAACGAGCACACGGTCCACCTGATGGTAATTGTATGCGGTGGTTGATAGACATTATTAGAATTTTCTTCATTTTACCTTGAATCCGAATGCAGATGCGTTGTCACCCCTGAGGACCAAGATAGAATGCCTTGATTCCAGTAAAATACGTCTCCAGTTCTCTACACTAACTGCTATTTTACGCTGGTATTATGTGAGAGCGTGGTCCATCCCCAGTCAAGCCGACCAATTCGTGCTACAACTGTAATATAGATGCTCTACCACGTGGAAAATATCTCCCGTTTCATTTTCCCTCTGTCACCACTTAGGACACCCACAGATTGACATGGGGTAGTTAGTTAGTTTACGCCGGGCAATAATGTGGTTATTCGAGCCATGATATCTCCCCGAAGAAGCTCAGCAGTCCCTTGATGTTGCAAGCAACTTCGGGGAGTGATCTCGGCGTGGCGAGATGTTTAGCCCTGTATGAAGCGACTTCTGGACATGTCAGCAACTTGTGAGCCGCTGTTTCTTCCTCTCCTATGCATGCCCTACACAGGGGACTATCAGTAACACCTATGGTGAACAAATGTTTGTTAAAAGAGCCATTTCCTGTGATAACACTTGTTACTATCCAGATCTGCGACGTGTTCTGTCTCATTAAAACCTTGGGTAGACGACTGTTTATTTCAGGCAGGGCCTCCCTAGCTTGTCTGCAGTCTACTAAATTTTTGCAAAGCTGAGCGTGTAAATTATTGAAGTATCTACAAACCAGTGAACGAACGTAGCCAAAGGGGTACTATTGGTTCCGACCCTATAGTTGCCAGGGCCGATCCCCTTCTGGCTAATTCATCTGCTGCATCGTTGCCTCTAGATCCACTGTGTCCCTTGATCCATTGCAGAGTCACATTGTTATGCTTACGTACCTCATCCAATCGTTTATGGCACTTGTATATCAGTCCCGAGTCACATTGCAACTCAAAGCTTGTAGTACCGCTATACTGTCGGTCAGTATTCTGATGAAGAAGTCTTTCACCATCCTAGCATCTATTGCTATGGCCACTTGGATGATACCCATGCATTCAGCCTGGAAGACTTTGTTGTGGGTACCCAGCGGTGTGCATATGTGAATATTAATGTGTTCAGAGTAAGCCCCAGACCCCAAACCCTCATTTATCTCAGAACCATCCGTGAAAACTTCGAGCTCTCTTGGACCCAATTCTTCCAGATGGTCAGTTTCCTTTAATCGTATCCTATACTTCTTGTCGAATACAAATTGTTTTGGGATCCTATCATACTTGGCTTGTAAGATAGGAATTTTTGAGTAAATTCTATCGATTATATCTGTATGGGGGACTCTACTCTTACTTAAAAGATTTAGGGTCTTGAGTCTAATGGCAGCTAAAGTTGCTTCTTGTTTTATATGTAGATGAAGCGGTGTTAGCTCCAGCATAGCCTCCAAAGCTGCTGTTGGTGTAGTCCTTATACAGCCCGTGGCAGTAATACAAGCCAATCTCTGGTAACGCTGAAGCTTTCGTATAGTGGTGGCTTCATTGGTTTTGGTACACCATACCAGAGAGCCATATGTGATCATGGGCCGAATTACAGTTTTATACAGCCGCAGTATAGTTTTGGCGTCAAACCCCACCGTTTGCCAATCATGTTTCTGCATTGCCAGAAAGTTAAACTAGCTTTGCCGATTTTGTTTTCTATGTCTTTGTTCCAGTTTACTGTCCAAGGTAAGACCCCGGTATTTTACCTCAGAGGAAAGCTGGAGTTTTGTGCTGAAAAGACTTGGAAGATGATAGTTATTCAGCATTCGTTTTTGTGTGAACATTACTATAACCATTTTATTTGGATTAACGGTTAAGTCGTATTCCCTGCACCATCTCTCCACTATACGGAGAGCCGCTTGGCAAAACAAAGGAGGTAGCTGATGACATTCCACAGAGGAAGATGATCAACGAGGCCTGGAGTAGCTAGGAACACGATGCGTCGGGCCCAGATTTTAGAGGCAAACCCGTTTGCACGCAGGGTGTCCTGAAGCTGTGGTGCGACGATCAAAAGGCTCTGGACTGGTTGAAGAGTATTACCACCCTCTACCTCAAATCCGAACACCTCGCTGACAATAAAGAAACAGAGATACCACAGAAAATCAAATGTGGTATCCTTATCCCTGATGCCCAATGTGTCTGGACTGGACTCACGCAACATTGGTTGTGCTTGCATAACCGCTGGGTAAACATCAGGGACTGGCTGTTACTCATGCCTCGTTGTTTCGGTGCCGGAGGATCATATCCCGACCCTGATGAAAGCCGGGCACCGTCACGCATGTGTATGTGTGGCGGTATATGCTAAATTCCAGGATCGTGGAGGCAGATTCTCCACCAAGCAAAGAGGCAGAAAATAACCTGGAAGTCATGTATACCAGGGCCATAGTTACCAGTACAGCGGGATCACTGGATGCCAAACTCCAGTGAAAAAACAAGTTGCACAACCGAGACGAAGACCCCAATGAAAAACAGTGCTCAACGGCAGCTCACTGAGTGACGAAGAGGACTGCATTTTGCCGTCCAATTCCGACTCCGTGGCTAACGATGAGACTCGAGATCCGATAGCAGGCTTATTTTTGGGCGGGGATGGGGAGGACGCGATCAATATGGCGTGCCCTTCATCCAATACTAGCCTAGTGCAGGCCAACCTCAACCACAGTGAAACTGCCTCAGTTCAATTATGCAAGTAGCTAGAGGCACAAAGGACGGCCATAGCCCTAATCCAGGAGCCATGGGTTGGGATTGGTAAAATTAAAGGCCTAAAAAAGATGAAAAAGATTAAGTTACTCTATAACTCTGAGCACGACAAGCCTAGAGTGTGTATTTATACTACTAAAGATATCTGTGCAAAACCATTAACAGATTTCTGTTCTAAAGACATGTATGCCGTAGCAATATAAAATACAGAGGAGGGAAGATTAGTCGTCGCTTCGGTCTACATACTGGAGGAAGACACTCCTCGCCCTCATGACCTCATCAGGCTGGTGAATTTCTGCGAGAGGGCCGAACTAGATGTTGTAATCGGGACGGACTACTGAATATTTATTTAGCACTAATCTAACAATTCACAGGTTCTGAACCAACTTTAAATATCGACCGCACAATAATCAACCTCACACTTGCAACAGAAGGAGCAGCTAAACTAATAATCAGATGGCATGTGTCGAGAGGCCTCATGCTCAGACCACAGATGGATCTGCTGCATACTTAGGGGTCCATATCCCCGCTATACCACCATGGAGAAATCCCCGCAAGACAGATAAAACAAAATACCTTAATAGGCTGACGTCTTTGCTCGCATGTGTTGAGGGGAGGGAACAAATACCACAGCAATCAATGGCTCCTAGAAGAACAAGTAGCAGCTACTACTGAACCCATGATCAATGACAAAAGACTCTCAATTGCCGTACGGGGTTCGACACCCATTACTGCTCCCTAAGGACGGCGCCTTTGTTTGGCCATCATCATATTCAGAGTGCTCATGCTGGATGTAGTGCTCTTTTGGCCTCCTTTGCAGCGGGAGTTTTCGATTTTGGCTGGCCGACGCACCATTCGGAGCGTCATTTTTTTGGAGTGCATACCTTGTGATAAATTGAAAGCCACCATATCGCTGCCGACGATGGGTGACTCACTACCTGACCGTGTAGGGGCCACCCGACCATTCGGAGTCGGAACAGACTTCGCTGGCCCCTTCCTCGTCAAGTCCTCCGATCTTCGTAACACAAGGCCTACCTGTGTGTTTCGTGTGCCTCGCCACTACGGCCGTTCACTTGGAACTTGAGTGGCCTCAGCACTAAAGCCTTTGTGGCCACGCTTTGTATCGCGTCGCGGTTTCCCGGACCTGATCCGGTCGGATTGTGGAAAGAATTGTAGGGGCATGGATAGATTTTAGTCGGGGCAACTCAGGGCCGTAACACACATAGAGATCTCTATGTGTGTTACGGGGATGAACAGCCCGTCATAAACTAAACTATCATTTATTATCTAGCTTTGTCAATCAACAAGCCTTTCCATAAATATGAACAAATTAAGAAACTGGTAACTAAGTCAAATAACCGAGAAGCTGTATCACAGTCATGCATCGCCAATCCCTGCTGCTTTTGCTGTTTGGTTGTTAAGTAAATTGCATATCATAAAATACAAATAAAATAATCAAATATTAATTACATATCCACTCTTTTAAATAAACAACCCATTACAGCCTATCTAAAGTCCACTGCTTAATATAACTTGGCTCATAAGGGGATATATACCAGTTTCCACAATTGGCAGGCAAGTTGGTAGCTGAAGTTTTTATTAATTTTTAGTTGTTAGTAGGAAGATGCTGCTATCCATCTGTTTTTTCTCCACTTATGATACCCACGGCGTAGTGAATATTCTTGCAATGCACACAATAATAAATAATACACAGTTAAAAATAATGAAGATGTAAAAATATTATGGTGCATTTTACTGTATTTAAATATATTTACCTTGACAGGTTTTAAATTACAAAGAACCATCACAAGCTTGTCACGCATTTCATCAATGGGTACATGATTTACTAATCCTGATACCACTGTTCTTGGATTTTCTTCACCACAATCTATCTTTTCAACATATAAAGAATCTGCATCTGGATGTTTATTTATTTCTACAATTTTGCCGATTCTGAAATCTAATTTTCTCACATCTACGAGCGTGTCAACTTTAGAGGTGGGGTTAGGCTTCTCTTTACACTTTTTCAATGGCTCCTTAACTTTTTTATCTTTGAGATTTTCAACTACTTCAACGGTTTTTTCCGGCTGTTTTATTTTCAATATATGTTTTTCTGCAGAACTATCAACCGTTTGCTTACTTGGGATTGAGTATTGCTTCTTACCATTCAATGTTTCAAGTCGAATTAGCTCAATTTTAGCTTGTTCTACTTTTGCAGATAAAACTGAGTTTTCTTGCGACAATTCTTTTATTTTATTTTCAATTTTTATTTTCTTTATTTCTACCACCTAAAAAAAATTACCTTTTATAATTTTGACCGAACTACCACTGTACTTTCAATAACCTATGAAAAAGATACCTTTGTTCGTAGATCTGCTATACGTTTTTCGGCTGTTTCGATATTAATAAAAACAGTGTTAGAAATTTTTGGTGACATATTTCCCACAAAAATACGACCCACCAAAAACATTCAAAATTAAATAATTTTAACTTTTCTGTTTCTCTATCTGGTCGTATATTAGAAAGTACTCTGTGATCTGGTCTGTGAAGTGCAAAGAAATTGCCATAGAGTAGTATAATATATACGGAAAGAAATGGCAAAGCAGGGCTGCCATTTCGAAATTTTAAGTTGCCGTTTCCAGTTTACAAAAAGTACTCTGTGTTGCCGTGTTTTGGGATCTGGATTGCCGTGTTTTGGAATAAAAACTACAAAATTGCCGTGTACATTTTTATTTATTT
>DWHP01002734.1:0-14118 GCA_018247895.1 Parnassius honrathi
CACAATATTTTGGGCCACAATTGTGCCCCGCGCATGGAATCGTGTCACTATTTTAAGCGCGTGTACTGGAGTGTTAAGATGTACGTGCTGCTTTGCTGTACAATCTTAGAAGTTGTTAAAATTGATAAAGACTTCTAGTGAGTACAATGCGTGACGACGAATGATTGTGTACTGAATTGATGAGAATGAATAATGCCACAATACGGTAAAAATGTTGATGTGCAAAAATATGCGGTTTGCAAAGACTGTACAAGTGTAAAGTAAGATAGATTTAATTTAACTTTTTACGTAAAATATACGAACATCATTTTTCTGTCAAAATGTGCATTCATTAAGCTAAATCCTTCATGAGCCTGCGTAACCTGTAAAATTTGCCGTAATTTATCGTACTAAAGTGCATTTAAATTTTAGGGTTGATGTTGCAGTTTCTTTCCGATTGAATTATTGGAACTTGCAGCGAATTAATTAGGGCATGCAATGCAAAACCGTTTATTTATTGAGAAAAATATGCCTCTAACATTAGAAAAGTAATTATTTTTAACGTAATCGTGACTTTTTACAAAAGTGTTAGACCTCGAATATCCATTATAACGGTTTTAGAATTAACATGACGCTAGTGATAATTATTTTAGAGCATTAAGATCTGCAATCACAGTATACGCAGGACAAAAAAATTAATATAGGTAAATTATTAAAGGTCTTGTACACACTTTACTGTATTAGACACAGGATAGATAAAAAATTGTTATGGCCGTCTAAAATATCTTTAGCATACCTAATGCAGACAGTGGCTATATTTACACGTTATATTATGCCTGTATAAAAGCTCTACAAACACTTTTTTAATAATAAAGATACAAACTTCCTTATACAGCAAGAGAGAGATACAGTGCCTGCTTACATTGCTTGTGTGCTTGATGGCAGTATAACAATCCCGTTTACGTTACACCATTGACCGAGAGCAGTGGAAGGCGCGAGACACCTGATACTGCGATCACCATTTTGCCTGCGAATCGTGGTCATTATGGCAGATTTCTTTTACATCATCATCATTATTACACAGCCTACCAAAAGTCCACTGCTGAACATAGATCTCCCTCTGAGATCGCGACCGAATTTTTAAGTTTTCGTAATATTATTTGTAAAATGTTGCTGCTCGTCTCCTGCTTCAGTTTCTCTGTGACCTTTTACGACACCCATGGAATAAGGCATAGTGGATTCACTTACGCCATCACTACACTGCGGCGTAATGATTATAACGACTTAGGCACCTTTAAGAAAAGATTCTACTCTTATATAAAAGACCAGTAACTCATCTGTAGTTCCCCTTATGTTGCAGTTACTCATGTGCAGCTGTCAATACTTACCAACAGATGAGCGGCATGCTCGCCTGCCCTTCTTCCAAAAAAATATTTAAATATTGTTATTGATTTTATTTTTTATTATATATTTCTGTCATAGTTCGTGACAGTTTCGTGTTTATTTCTGCGACGGGCACAAACACGAGGCGTCAGAAACACGATCCGAATATTTTCCATTGTTGCCTCCTCGTTGGTCTCCTTCATTTATATCAGAAAGATAAATATGAAATATAATACGAACGTAAACGTTAAATGGAACAGGCGTGTTGCGAATGTCAAGATTGTTAGAAAATACTTTCAAAACTTAAACAAAGGATAAAAAAGGAATAATTCTTGGTAACTTTATGTATAATAATAACATTCATAATTCATAGTTATTAGTCAGAAGTAATTACAGGGCGTCCCTGAACTTATTAAGACATGCAGGAAGTCGATGGATGCAGGTGGCTCAGGACTGCGCTTTGTGGCATTCTTTGGGGGAGGCCTTTGTTCAGCAGTGAACTTATGAAGGGCTGTAATGATGGTGATAATGAATTACAAGATATCACCAAACCACGTGAAGTGTGCCAACAGCTACAATGTCTTTTTTGTGTGGGAAAATTCCTACTAATTTCTTTCTCCGCGGCCTCTATCTTCAAATGCGCAGCGAGTCTGGTACGTAAAGATCATGGAGCCAAGAAATTTGGTACTCGAAACCACCAGACTTCCTGACCTGAGTGGGGAATATAGGCAATGGCTCCGCCACCAACCAAATTTTGGCCTCGAAGGGTAGGAGAAATGCCGTGGCCCCACCACCACCGCATCATCGGTGCGGCCCCGTCAGAAACGCGGTGGATATGGCGAGTGGCACATCGCCATACCAACTCTCCTCTACCCCTGCGAAACCACCTCAGATGCGGCATGGGAAGTGGGAGAGTACACCCCTCCTGCCACAGTTATCCAACGCGCATCCGGGGTAGGCTGGGCAAGTCCGCTCGAGGCGACCACCTCGTGCCGTGCAAACAAAATATTTTTACGTGCGTTTCCAAACGTGATGAGGGTATGCAATTTCTTTTTAACCGAATCAGCCGTGTTAATAGCTTTTTATATCAGAGGAGCAAACGAACATGCGATCCGCCTGATGGTAAGTGACTACGGTTGGCCATAAACAACTGCAACACCAGGGGTACTGCGGATGTATTGCCTGTCCTTTTTAGCGCTCGACATTTTAATAGGTGTTACTTTGATTTGTTAGGTTTCATTTCTATCATTCCATTGATATATTTAATTACGATTTTATCTTGTGTTAACGGTCAACGGTAAATCAAACGTTTTGGAAACTTGCATGCCTAAAGAACAAAATATTCTGAGGATATGCATAATAAGTATGCACGGGGATTTTTTAAATTACATTAAATATTGTTCTTTCAGCTTACTAATATTTACTAAAGCGGAAGTGGCAATGGGCCGTCCATATATCTCAAAGAACCGAAGAAAGTTTCTCGAGTGGCAGCCTCGTACCGGCAGGCGAAGTGTTGGGCGTCCCCCCGCTGGATAGAGTGACGACTCGGTATATAATGCAGGAAGTCGATGATGGATGCAGGTGACTCGGGGCCGTGCTTTGTTGCGTTATTTGTGGGAGGCCTGTGTTTATCAGTGGACTTGTGAAGGACTATGATGATGATTGTTTTTTGCGATATTAAATTGCGAAATTACTATTTACTTCGTTGGTCTTAAACACTGTTGCTGCACATTAGAAATCCTAAAAATTATTATACTTGTCTATTACACTATTTATCGGCACCTTACTGCTAGATTTAGATTTATTTCAAAAAAGGATTTGCCATTGTTATTGCGATTGGTGGTCAAATTTTCGATAGCAGCATATTTTTTGATTCATAATTCTTATATTATTTCCATTATTTTACTTTTGCACAACTAGAATGCGACGCAGAGTTGTTGGATTTTACAGACGACTTGACGGAGTCGCACTACCCGTTCTCATTAATATGGTAATTTTTGTTTTATATCACACTAATACTTAAAGAAAATCACATTAATATTAAGAGGAAAAACTAGAAATAATAAAACTGATGCTTTTTTTTAATTTTTCCTGGCTTGTGGTGTGTGTATGAGCTATCGTACATGTACATATATAAAGCATTATTTTGCGTATGTACTTAGCTTAGGTTTATGCACTATTGTTGTCATACGTGTGCAAATTTTATTATAAATTACTAGGGATTCAGGCTACAGTTAGTTAAATTAAAAAAAAAACGAAGGCAATGTAAGTCATGCATTTATTCGTTGACCGTTTTGTGTTTATTTTGATGTAATATAAATCTGCCCGTTTTGCAGTGACGTGTCTCTTTTTCAACGTTAGTTGATGTACAGAGAAAAACAGATGATATTTTTGTAAACGTATTTATCTATTTAGCGGTTATGCGATACAGAATAGGCGGAGGAGGGTAAAAAAAGGTTTATCCCATATAGGTCAATTGAAAAAAAATTTAATTGGTATCGGTCATCGATATGTGTTTAATTAAATCGAGCAAGACAGAAACATAAGATTTATCCGGCCTTTGCCATAGTTGCCTCTATGACACCTACGGGTTAAAATGAAATAATGGATTCTCTTATGCCGCCACCAGACAGCGTATTTTACTCAAATAAATATTTGTAAACATCCATTACAGCCTATATAAGTCCACAGATGAACCGCTGAGCCTTTCATAAATATTGCTTAATTTTACCTTAAAATATATTGTTGCGCACCTCTATTAGTTACCACTATTGCCCTCTAGTATCAAGTACCAGAAATAGAAGTCAAGATCCTTGTATACATTTCCATGCTAGAACTTTCTACAACCAGTAGGTCGGGACCAGTATGTACATGAAAATTCTAGACATTTTAGTAGAAGAGGCCCTATATAAGAAAGGTATAGACCGCGACCCAAGTCAGTGTCGAATTGACAATTCAAGCGAATACCTCGAAGCGATACAACTTCTGTTATTAGTTACAGCGTTTTGTTATTGGTGTGGTTTTAAGTTGCAATTAGTGCTCTGTAATTACAGTGTCAATTTTGGTAATTCGTTCGGCAGTTTTTAATTGTCTCCAACCCCATGCTCGTAACAATATATATAATTATTTTCAGTTACACTCTCTCAACTCTTACTACACTCACCGGACAAAAGTAACAGTATAAGAATATCCACTGCGCTAGTGGATATTGCTACACCCCGCCACTACACAATCATTATAGAGAATAGAGACGATCAGCTCCATTACAACTCACAATTATCAGGAAGTAGTACTGTTAGGGGCAATAAGGAAACCTAATGGCGATGCTGAAACTGTAACTGTACTTGTAAAGAGCTTAGAAACGGGAACTGTTCTCAAGCTATATAAGTTCTTGTTAACGTAAAACATTGTTGTTACTTAGTTTGGTCTTGTTACTCTAGTACTGCAGTGAACGTTACACTAGCTATAACTTTGAACCAATAATAATGTAACGATATCGCTGTTAGAGAGAAAGGAACAAATCTACTAAGTAAAAAACTGATCAGCCTATCTGATTAAAAATATTGGATTTTAATTGTGGTAGATATTACTTTTCCTGGCTAAACTTTTTAATGTTACGCTCTCCGTCTATCTTATTCGATGGTGTGAGTTTGTTTCATATTAAATTTTACGTAGGTAACTATTACGAATGACGAAGCAAATGCTTCGTCCGTAGAGCGTATTTTTGTCCGATAGTGAGTGTGGAAGGGTATTTTAAATTCATTATGTACCTTAGACACCAGTAGCTTAGTGCGAATATTGTAATATATATATATATATTAGATTAGTAAGTTATTACTATATTTTTTAAACTTAAGTGACGAACGAACTTTAGACGGTAAGTTAGTCCTGATACTAAGTAGTTACCGTAACCCATGGGCACTTGCAAACAACTTCAAACAAAAAGGCCACAGATACTTTGCCACTTCTGATGATTAAGATGGATAGATGGGACAAGTGTTTGGTTATAGTATCCATACGGAATTATTTATGAATTGATAAATTTAAAAATTGGCTTAAAATCTCGGTTATATCTACTGGGAAATCTCGACAGCAAGCAATAAGTGTGGATAAGTGTAAGTAATAAGATTGGAACAGATTCGAGGTAAACGAAAGGCGTCCCCAAAGAATGTGCTTTGATTGTAACTTTCTAAGGAACAGCGACATTCATTTAAAACGATTCTCTTATCCTCAATATACAGGGAGAGTGAAATAACTTAAGAAGGTGATTTACTTAGGGAGTCTGAAAGTATTCTGGCGGCGTTAAATTTACGTTATAACGTAAATAATAATAATAGTGTCCTCCTGACTGGATTTCGGCCACGGCGGCCTGCCTCAACGGAGACAAGCCATCGGCGCAGGACAGGATTATAGTGCCCAAGTGTATGCGCAAGCACAGGTGTCTATTCCCTCACTCTCATAATCCGATGGGATGGTAAATAGACACGACCGGAGAGAGATCAGGCGCAGGACCAACGGCTTTACGTGCTTTCCTAGGCACGGGGTGAGACACCGCCAACTTCCTCACTACGGACAACTACTGAGAATTTCTTGACGGAAAAACTCAATAAATAATTTTTGGCCCGACCAGGGATTCGAACCCAGGACTTCATGATCAGCAGTCGTGCTACTACAACCATTAGACCAACGAGGCAGTCATCACGTAAATAACTAAAATTGTATTAAAGTTATTGCAAGGACCGGAATGGGTCGAACATTGAATGTTTTAGTGAAGACTACGGAAAAAATACCCATTATAAATATAAAAGTTCTTAAATATAAAGCTTCTGCTAGATCATACAGAAAAAGCTTGCTATTTTTTTTTACTCAATATATTAGTTATAGTGTACGACGTTGTGTTTTGTATTTGTCCTCCTACTAGTTTTGTTTTTAGAGGGTGGCAAACTTAAGGTGACTATATTACACTCACGTACCTTATATTCTTCTATTCGTGAGTATGTGACTGAACTCCTAAACGGCTGGACTGTGCGTGATGTAGTTGATTCGATAATGGTTTAGATTCAATTGAACCAGTTATTTGGCGCTGTTGTCAAGATCCAGAAATCGTCCGTCCGTGAAGCCGCAGTTTGCCTGATGGCAAGTATCTACTGCAACTCATGGATACCTGCCACCAACTTTAAATAAGGAAGGCTACGGATGTATTGTCACCGCTTCAGACTAAGATGGAACACCTCACTGCCTGTAATTATACTGGTTGTTTATATGGGCGCCCTTCAAACTGATACACAGCACAGCACACGCTACAGGCACTGTTATTTGACAGCAGAAACACGAAAGAGGGTGATACCTAGTCTCTTGGACAGAAAAAGAACTCGACCTACTAATAAATTATTAAAAATAATTGATAAATTAAATAATGAAATCACAATTAATGCGGGCGTAATAAGTAAAGGTTTTCAGCTTATAGCTATGGCACCACCAATTGTGACGATTTTTTTTTCATCTTTTGTTCTTGTTTTGCTTTAGTGTACAATAAAGAATATCGTTTTATTGATACCTGTGTATACGTTTCCGAGGATCTATAGAAGAGGAAACATTGCGTACGTTACAGAATAAAGATGACAACGGAGCACACAGTCCACCTGCTGGTAAATAGATTTGTAAACTATCATTAGTATTAATAAAGCAATACTGCATTATCTGACCGCGTATGGACCGCGTACGATTGATTTCAGTGAGAAAGCACACAGAAAAAACACAAAGAAGAAAAAAACGTAACGTTGATCATATTCCTCCTCTCATGTTTTAGACGATTTCAGAGAATGAAGGAATCATCATCATCATCATCATCACAGTACTTCACAAGTCCACTGCTGAACACAAGCCTCCCTCGAAAATTGCCACAAAATACGGTCCTGCGTTGCTTACCAGGTCGTCACTTCATCTAGTGGGGCTACCCCACACTTCGCCTACCGGTACGATGCTTTCACTCGAGAGTCTAGCTTCCACGCCGATCGTCGGTGTTTCGAGCTACATGGCTGGTATTAACATCGATGGCGAATACATCAACTTCGATTTGCCGACGATATAGTTCTTATGGCAGAATTGCGGGAGAACGTAAGTACTATAATCAATGACCTCTTTTTGACAATGCATCTGCATTTTTATTCTTAAACGAGGTAAAATGTAGATGTCTATGAGTCACAGCATCCACTTACCATCAGGTGGACTGCACACTGCTCGTTTGTCACCCTTATATTATAAAAAAAACGGAGACAAGCCATCGGCGCAGGACAGGATTATAGTGCCCAAGTGTATGCGCAAGCACAGGTGTCTATTCCCTCACTCTCATAATCCGATGGGACGGTAAATCGACACGACCGGAGAGAGATCAGGCGCAGAACCAACGGCTTTACGTGCTTTCCTAGGCACGGGGTGGGACACCGCCAACTTCCTCACTACGGACAACTACTGAGAATTTCTTGACGGAAAAGCTCAATAAATAATTTTTGCTCTCAATATAATATAATAATAATAATATATAATAATAAAACTCAATAATGCCTCCCATAGGTGTTAAAATGAACACGAACAAAACGAAGATCATGTATAACGTCAATGTCACACCTGTACCGGTAGTGGTTGGGAGCACTAAGCTCAATATTGTTGACAAGTATGTTAACCTGGGCAAATAGGCCGACTAGGTAAGTCCAACTTCGACCGAGAAGTCGATCGAAGGATTTAACTCGGCTGGGGATAACGACACATTTTCTTGTCAGATATACCTCAAAACTTGAAAATAATATTGTAAAACCAGTGCGTGTTGCCAGTGATGACTTTCGGATCTGAGAGTCATCGTCCTTCACTGCTGACCATATGAGAAAGCTCAAAGTCATACCGTGAGCTATGGAAAGAGCTATGCTCGGGATTTAGTTGTGGTAGAACCACACTGCAGCTATATTGTGGTTGTGCCACGAATGGGTCGACTCGATCGGGGTAGGATCATGCTCTTACATAATACCAGCGTAAAATAGCAGCATAATGCTGCTGTGTTTTGTACGATGAGCTTAGAGAATCGGAGACGCTTTTTACTGGAAACAAGGCGTTCCATTTTAGTCCGTATCACAATGCATCCGCATTTTAAATCTATATTGAAGATAATTGTAGATGTCTATAAGTCACAGTATCCAATTTCCACCATGTGGATTGTATGAATGTTTGCCATTCTATACTATAAAAAAATATCGGCCTGATAAACTTAAATGAAATTGAAGGAATAAATGCAAGGAAATGTCCGTGACCCTGTCCAAATGCGTATTAGCGTCACATGTCTTCATATATAACGTATATTTTTTAAATTTCTTAAAAAGGCTGGTTTCCGATTTCTTCCTTCACCATGGAACACGTGGTAAATTAGCACACAAAATTGCCACTAACAATTTCATTGGTATTGCCAACGGATTTCATTTCATTGTTAAAGTTAGCTCAGCAGAATGTAATGAGGAACCTTCCGTTTAGCTGCGTAATATATTCCTTTTTATATACATTACAATTAGGAACAAAATTATTTATGGAAAAAGTTTCACCTCAACTGGAAAAACTTCCTACAAAGCTATAAAAACGTTCCGCGAAGGCAGTTCGGGAACTAGGGATTCGTTTCCATACAATTTATTTTCTACGTCTTTGCAAACTTAACGAATCATAACTAATTTTGCCTTGTATTTTAAAAATGTCAACAATAAAAGCTTTCTGACGCTTAGCACCTCACGGTAATCGTATAAAAGTGAGGTAGAATATAGATAAGGTTTGAAAGTACATACCTTAGTAACAGCCCGTTGAGATACTACACATTTTATATTTGTTTTTAAGTTCCCACCTGAAACCGTTATGCCATATTTTAGGGATGTTTGACATAGTGCTATATAAATACACTTTAATAATGTTGGTTCCAAAACATGTTTCAGTGTCTTAAAGATTGCAATCAATTTTCTAACTCTACCACATAAAATCTCTGAATGTGCTTTAAAGCGTATGTTATCGACAATTGTTACACAGATATATCTGATGTCATTTACATACTTATGCAGTTTGATTACTATTTTAATCAGTACAATTAGGAAATCAAAGTTCCATAGGTTGACATCCATCAATTAGCAGCACCTTTCGACGTTAGCATTAAAAGATATTGGTCACTCAATGATCACCAGCGCAAAGTACGCATAGAGACGTGCCTTGCACCGCTCAACAGGCACACAAACAAAGGAATTTTCAACCGCACTGTTACCTACGATGAGAAATAGATTCTGTTAGATAATGACAAGCGCTGAGCAAGCACCTAAACAATGCCCTAAACGAAAACTTATCTCTAGAAAAGTGATACCCACTATTGATGGTCTAGCGCCGGTGTGATTCATCACTGTTTAACGTAATACTACATGATCTTATTAAATATTTTCCGTAATCTCATTTTGCTACTCGTACCGGGCATAACAAGGCTGTGAATACTTTTACAAAAAGTGACGTGTGTCTTTTTTAACGTTAATTGATGTATAAAGAAAAGCAAATATTAAATTTTTAAACATACTGACTATTGAGGGACTGTGTGATATAATTAGGGAAGGTAAAAAATATTTAATCGATGTAGGTTAATTGAAACAAATTTATTTGACATCAGTTATCAATATGTGTGGTTCACTGCCATTTATTGCTTATATTTTTTTGTTTGATGTGATACTGTAACTGTTTCAAGTAGTTTATATAATCTTCACATAGAAATAAAATTGAAGTCTGTCAGTAATATCAAAATAACTACCTTTATTGAGCTAAAGTGGTCACTTGCAAGTCATTAAGACACGAAAAACTATAAAATCTTAGGAACGGTTGAACTAGATGTAATGAAACTTCAAGAACAAATAGAGAGCATTGCTAGGAGTGGTCTACATTGAGTTTTATGAATAGAATATAAGCTACTGAGGAGGTCTATGATATGTTGGCCTATGTTACGGCATATATGTAATAGGCTGCAGTAATGATGATAGCTAACAAAATATCAGGCTTAGTAAAAACAATACCTATAAATAATGGCAAACCATTCCAACACTCACATCGTTTTGTTTAACCACAATCACACTGCAAATTAAACACAATATAACTTCAATTATTCCTGTCCTTCATGTGCATACGAGCGTAATATTAACTTCAATTACTTCTCTACTTCGCGCGTCTGTATCTTTGATCCATTTACGTGTCACATTTAGTAATAATATAGGTCATGTTTTGGGTTAACGTGATAATTAATGTATAGAGAGACTTCAAATGTTAGGAAATTTAAACTATACTAATAGTATTATAAAGACCGAGCGTGAATTTTGTGGGTTTGTGTATACGTGGAGGGCAATCTCTGGAACAAATTCTTTCACCATTCGAAAGGTACATTCTATCATATTATTTTTATTTATTTTATTTATTTGTCTTAACAATAGGTGACAGTATAAAGAACACAGGTAGCTACGTGTCCTAAACTAAGCGCAGCTTGTATCTCAGGACCCTGGCATGCGGTACAAAACGGTTTGTCACTGGACCTTATTTTCATCGAGATATTTTATACGATAGTGTTAATATTACGTGCTTGTCATCGGCCTTTAAAGTTATGCTTCTAATACAAAACTGAGGAAGTATTGTTTTACTACATAAATGCAAGAGATGATTCCGCAATAGTTGGAATAGGAATGATTACGTCCGGGTCTGGTTTGTGTGTGTGTGTGTGTATCTTATGTGCTATTTAATTAGCTCTTCAGTGTCATTATATGTAAGAGTGTAGAGCATATTCTTTAATAGGGTTTTACATGAGGAAAGTGGCCGGTCTTTAAGGTCAATTATTTTTAATATTTTGTTGTGGATGAAGGGATATGAGAAGGTGCGGCAACGTTTAAATAGGTTTGACTTTACTATTGGAACGTGGATTCTAAAAGTGCGTTTGCTTTTTAATTCATTGTAGTACGCGCGATATCTTACAGTTTTGTGCACTTTGCGTGTGGCCTTGTAAATAATCAGCTGTCGCACCCGTAGTACTTTAAATTCTTTATATATAGAGAAGAAGAGAGAATAGAGAATTATGCTCAATTAATTCGAGAAACTAATGCCTCTTGAGTGCTTACATGACATTCACCGTGTAAATAGTAAATTAAATGAAAATAATGAAGGACTGAATTATTGATTTCTTGTGTTTACACGGATGGAGAATTTGTGGTCCTTTGAATATGATATGGCCCCACCATTACATTAGATTTGAGAGACCACAAATCTTCGCTAAAGAACACCTATTTCTACGACTGTGATTCCCGAGGCTTAAATTATACAAAGCATTCAAATTTCAATAGGGAAGATGAATGTGGATGGGTGCTACTATCTGCTATGCTGCTAGAATTAAATCCAAACCCAATCATATCACTGCAATATTTCAAGATACTGTAAGGTCTTTCTACGTAGATTAGACAAAAAATTGATTTTCAAAAATTGAACGTTGCCGGGCTAACTATGTCATCGAGATGTCAAAGACCACAGAAATCGTAGTAATAAGATAATAGAAGTCGCATAATTAACATAATACATAATTATTCATTGGTGATATTACAGTTGTGCGGGGAACATCGTACGTGAATTTTTGTTATTATAAATTTATAAAATACAAAATTCTAAAGAAAAAAAAACTATTTTATTTCACTTTTTGGATATTGTTTCGGGACGTCATACGTAATTACTAGATACGGAACTCCAGTAAGTATTTTATGTGGCAGTTCCTTTCTAGGATTGACTCAATCAGTCCATAATATATCGTTATTGTACACTAATACACAAAACGAAAACATAAAACAAATTATATAGGCGGTCTTATCTCTCTGGAAGCGATTTGGCTCGTCTGTCAATAAGACGGCCCTTGCTCATTGCAAGTAAGCCGGTTTTAGTACGTCGATAATATTCATCATATTTGCTTTAACTATCCCTACTATAACACTGAACGCACTTCATCGATTTAATTAATCAATTTATAATTGAAGACCAGTCAACAAGTACACAAACATGGTGGCCGGTATACACAACTTGTTGGCCCGGTGCTCGATAGAGACAGTTCGATTAGCAATACACGTCCGCTGCGTAAAGCAAATACAATTATGTAAATTAGTTGTTATTTATTTGACTGAGTAATGGCTGAGCAAGAATATACATTATTCCTTATCCGTCCCGTCGTAACAGACGATATAGAGAAACAAACCAGAAGATTGGCATTTGCGTCTTTAGCAACTAGAAAATAAAACTTGGCAGGCAGGTTGGCAACTTCACTTGCCAACCTGTCTGCCAAGTGCGACAACTATGGCAAATATCCTACTTATGAAAACAGCCTAAGTCCACTAGTCCACTGCTTAACACATTTTTTTTATAAGAGAGGGGGCAAACGAGCATACGGCTCACCTGATGGTAAGTGATTACCGCCCGTGAACAACTGCAACGCCAGAGGAATTTCGGATGCATTGCCGGCCTTTAAAAAAGGAATAGGCACTTGAAGGTCCCTAAGTTGTATCGATCCGGAAAAATCTATGGTGGTAGTAGATTCCACAAGGATGTTGTGCGAGGAAGAAGCTTCTTTTAAATCGCACGGCGGTGGACCGCTAATCATTCAGATGGTATGGATGGTATCGCGAGTATTGTCGCGATGTGTGATGGCGAAATTATGCGGCTGGAATTAGTCCAAACAATTCCTCAAAGCACTCCCCATGGTAGATGCGATAAAATACGCAAAGATACGCAACCTATGATTGCAGTGTAGTTTAATAGATTGTAATGGATAATAGAACGGTTTTAAGAATTTAATTTAGAAGCCATAGTTGCTCAGGGACTATGAACTCGGCGTGAATTACATAGCTTACGAAAGAAACGAGCGTAATCCTCCAAAGCAATAGTGAAATTGTGAGCAGTCATTTTATTTAACGCTGATATACCAAGTGCTTAACGACTAAGGAGCGCATTGTGAGCACACTGTTAGCTGAACTAACTACTCAATAAATCACTCAGAGACGAGAGACCTGTGACCAGCTTTGGGTTGCCAACAGCTACCTATAACTTTGATTTTCATATTATTTAATTTTACTTTATACCAATCATCTTTTTACCATTACATCGTCTCGTGGGTATCATAAAAGACGTCTATGGGAAAGCCAAATGATCTTACGGCTTTCAACGGATGACAGTATAACAATCATGTTTATATCGAACCATTGACGGCTAGCAGTGGCAGTGTTGCGAGACATAGAATACTATAATACTGAATAGAATGGCTCTCAGCCTTATTTTGTACGAGGATCGGCGTCGCCGGGAGTACACATACAAGCAATTACGACATATTATTACTACTAAAAACCCGATTCGCTGTGTTGATAGACTGAGCGAATATACACATTTTAGACTTTTGATTAATGTTTAAGACCATCATTAAAAAATAATACGTTTAAATTTTTCGTAATAACTACGCTTGATAGAAGGATTTTCGATAGCAGCATGTAATATATTATTTATGATTCTCAATTCTTATATTATTATTTGTTTTGCTTTTGCACGCCTCGAATGCGAAGCGAATGTTGGTTTTTACTGCCGACTAGACGAGGTCACGCTACCTGTTTTCATTAAATATGGTTTTTTATTTTTATTCTGCACTAATACGTAAAGAAAATCACATTTATGTTAAAGGGGACACGTATTAAT
>DWHP01002735.1:0-14117 GCA_018247895.1 Parnassius honrathi
TGCTTTGTGGCATACCTTGGGGGAGGCCTATGTTCAGCAGTGGACTTGTGAAGGGCTGTAATGATGATGATGATCTTTAATATATTATATTTACGCTGTATTATAATTTAGATATTAATTTAGATTGCTACGACACCTGCTAGTAGACTGTTTACAAAACGAGATTAATAAAAAAAATAGAAAAGAATTAAAAAAATGAGATAGGTATTAAATCACTTTGGTCATAAAAATATCAGAAAAAGTTAAATATAAAATGCAACAAAAGTTGTTCTTATGCACCTATGTTATTAAACAAAAATATAAAATAATAAAACACCACTAATAAAAATATTCCATAATCTTAGTTTGTAACCTTAGATTTACACACATATGGTTGATAATTATTTAAACTAAAAGTTGTTTACCAACTCTGAGCGCCCAGCGAACGAGCATAATGCAAATTGCATTCACAGTACAGAAAAAAGGGACCTGCGCTATTTAAGTTGAACGGCCATCAGCAACTAACCAAATGACCGCTTATGTATAATGATCAAACAAATTATCGAAACAAGTATTTGGTATTAGTGTTTTTTTACCGTACGCCTAGTTCGTGGTACTTCGCTGAGCGTGTTTCCAGGCTCAGCGAATCTCTGGTTTCTTCCATCACCGGTTGAGGTTCCTCATCACATCTTGCCTTACTATGTTCACGTACCAGCCGGTTGAGGTCCTCATTGCTTTGAATGCACTGGCGGGAACCATCGAGCAACCTGACGATGATGAAGCCATTTGAAGAGCAGACCTCTTTTATCCCAAATTGTTTTCGAGCTTGCATGAATAAATTCTGCCGATATTTTGTGAGAAACTCGGATAACGTAAATGGTGATCCCTTCGGCATAGTCTTCTTGTACCAGGCAGAAGAACACATCTAGAAATCAGCAAAGCGAAAAAGTATCGGTCGGTTGGACCCATCTTTGCCATAACGAGTCTGTGAGCCATCCTGATAGAAGATGATGAAATACTCGTCATACTCAGGTGTTTCTGAAGAATGTTTACGACAACATTAGGCACATCTTCATCAGCTTTTTCTGGAACACCGTTTAACAAAAGACATTTTGCGGTGTCTTGTCTCAATAGAGTCAACTGACCGCCTCATCTCTACTATTTGTTGTCAAACGGGTTGAACATGTCTTGAACAAAGTCCAGAAAAGAATTAAAATCCTAACCAACCTCTGAACGGCAACAGCCGTGGAAGAACTGAAACCGAGTTGCTTCTCAAACTCTTCCATCTTACAAGTCATTAACGCTTCCAGGGACCTCCGAGTTTCGGCAATGTCAGCAATTGTGGCCATAGTGATGATAAAAATTCACAAAGTGAATTTAGAAAAAAAATGTGCTCCAGCAGTGTGGTGCAATGGAAAAAAATCTATTACATTACCAACTTGTAGATTTACTTTAAAATACTTAACGTATTTTAATATGTGGTAATGTCACAAAATTACATGTAAGTAAATAGTTTATTAATTGATTAGTAATTAAAGTAAGACGAAAACGTATGCACTTATTTATCACCCACCCGCGAATATTTCCTTAGCTAATCGTGGGACCAAAATGGACGAAAATCGACATTTTTAAAAACTCAGTTCTCCTTTAATAGAACTATCTGTAAGTCTAGAAGAGGCTCTTGAGACAGATTTTTTTTTATATGATAGAATGACAAACAAGCACACAGTCCACCTGATGGTAAGTGGTTGCCGTGCCCCATAGACATCTACATCTATCCTCGATTACGAATCAAAATGCAGATGCGTTGTCATCCGTGTGGACTTAGCTGGAATGCCTTATTTCCAGTAATAAGAGTCTCCGGTTCTCTACACTCACCATTCGAAACACAGCAGCATTAAGCTACTATTCTGTGAGAGCGTGGTCCTTCCCCGGGTGAGCCAACCCATTCGTGCTACAACTATACTACTAATATAACTGTAGCATGGCTCTACCACGTAAAAAAATTTTCAGATTTCACCCACAAACCAGGTTCAATTGTGATAACGTGCCCGAATAAGGAAAGCCAGGACAGAATTTTGGGTGAACGATCGAAAAACTGAAACGGCGAACTGCCTAAACCTCAGCTGGATATCACATATCTGCTCCACAGCGAAGTTAACTCTTCAGAGAGGGCTTTTGAGGGCACAAAATGAAGGGCAATATACCAAGCTTGGAAAATCCTCCACCATAAAGACGAGGATAATGGGTAGGCGCTGATCTCGCCTCGGGTCAAAGGCCTCCGCTTGTGTCAGCCAAGGGAGGTGGGAGCGACAGAGGGAAAGGGGTGGAGTGGAGGGCTCAAGAGCGCCAGTAAAGGACATTTTCTTTTTTTCCTTCAGCAAGTAAACCCTGCCCCCCCCCCCGTCCACGCCTATAAATAGCTAACCCCAAGGGTAAGACGAGGGTCCTCCAGACAAATCTTCACCATGCTGCAGCTGCTTCTGTCGTGCTGAAAGTTTGTTTTGCAGAGGACAACATTGACCTAGCCCTCATACAAGAGCCTTGGGTGGCTAACAGTCTAGTTTTAAGTTAGGGATTTTCGGCTACCGATGATATCTTAGTCAATACTAAAGACAGTAGACTCAAAGTTTATATAATTTACAATAAAAACATTGAACTTTTAGATGTTTCTTGCAGCTAAAAGTTAAAACTAACAGCTAACAGCTAAAAGGCTGTACGTAACGACGACCTGGTTACATACAGCCTTCGCAAATCTCAAGGGATGCACGGGGGCCAGAGTAATAACAAAATACAACGCTGAACTTGTTTGTGGTGGGTTGGGATGCTGTTGCTCACCACACATTCTGGGGAAGCACTAACATTAACGAAAGATGTGAATTATTTTATAACTTTCACATCTCCAGTCGCCTTGTAAGCCTAAACATAGGGTGTATACCAACCTTTGTAACGCGTGCTAGGCAAGAAGTGTTACATATAACCTTTGCTACTAATAACATATCTAATAACTGAATAATATGTTAGTAGGGAAAACTCGATGTCTGAAGACAAACACGTTAAGTTAGTGATTGGAGCATTACCAACTTATGAAACTGTTGATTTTAAGTATCCAAAAGCGACCTCCTGGAATATTTATAGAGACAGTCTAACGAGGAATTAGGAAACGTTTTCTAAAAACGTCAATACAGTTGAAAGTCTGAAGTTAGCGCAGGAAATTGTAACCGTAGGTATCCATGAAGCCTTCGTGGAATGTGGTCTCGTTTAATGGTGGAACACTAAGCCAAAAAACTAAAGAGTGGGATATTTATAGTGCAGCCCTAACCGTATATAATAAAAAATGGAAAAGCTAAGAGAGCATCGTGGAGGAAGCTATGCGAGGAAGTTGAGTCTTTGCTTCGCAGTGCTAGACTTCACGAAATGCTACTGAAAGCTTCTTAAAAAGGCTGATGGTAACTTGACTACTAGTAAACAGAAACATTAGAGCTACTATCGTAAACTCATTTCCCAGAGTCACAGAAGACTTCTGGGTTGAACTCTTTCAGAGCCCTAAGGAGGCCTTTTAATGAGGACTGGTGTAGGGCAACAAGGTTATTAAGGCCAAACTTGGTGCAATAAGCTCTCGACTTCTTTCAACCATGTAAGACAAGCGGGGAGGATAGAATAGTTCTAATCCAAATACCTGGAGGTATCGATATCCTTCATCCTTAGCTGGTGAAAATCTTCAGAGCAGGTTTTACATGGGGATATATTCAAACTAATACTAATAGGTATAAATAGAATTTCGACAATTGTCAAAGATCTATTTATACCTAAGGCTGGTAGAATGGACTAAGCTTTAACAAAGTCCTTTAGACCTATAAGCCTACCTTTCTTTCTTCTCAAGACATTGGAAAAGGTTATAGATAGATATAAGGGGTGGAGCTCTAGCTACCATACATTACAACCAGCATGCTTACCACGGCGGCAAATCTACGGAAATAGTCCTAATCAGTGTTATTAACAGGTTCGAAAAAGCACTGGAGGATTAAGAAACTTTTCCTTGAACATTTCTAGATATTCAAGGCGCCTTCGACAGTAGCCCCACATTACTGCTGGTTGGGGGCCTGAATTACAAAAACGTTGACCTCACAACCATCAGTGACGGTGAGTTAAGTCGATTCTCTCAAACAGGTGGCAAAAATAGTGCTGTTTCAAACTTTGATTGATATTGAAACGACAGAAGGTTTCCCACAAGAAGATATTCTGTCACCCTTTTTTACACTCATGCGGTTTACAAATTATTGCACAAGATGGCAGACCTTCGCGTTAACACACGGGATTATGCTGATGACCTTGTGGTGGTGAGGGATTTTTGCCAAAGTACTTTTTCATTTATCATAGAAAGAGCCCTAAACACCATAAATAACTTTGGTGTAGTGATAACAGTTTATCGGTTAATGCTGACAAATTATTCACACCAAAACTTAATGGTAAGGAAGTACCACTCGCTACTGAAGTTAATTATTTGGGCGTAACGATCGATAATTAACGCGGGACTCTCACCTTGGCAATTTATGTGATAAGGTCAAAATTGCTTTAGATACCAGTAGTCGTATGATTGGGAAAAACTGGGGCTTGCGTCTCAGTATGATTCTATGGCTGTACAACAACATAGTGGGGCCGATTATTATCTACGCCTCCATTGTCTGGTGTAATAAGGCCAACCAAAAGAGGACTACGCACAGACTAAATATTCTACAAAAAACTGGCTGCTTAATGGCAACTGGAGCGGCTCTTAACGCACTTCTATGCCTAACACCTCGTGATATTTATTTAGACAAGAAGGCGAGGCTAGTCTGTATAGGATTAGCACACAGGGCGGTCTGAGCTTGCATTCCTAAAGATTGAGACCCATGATTTACAAAATTAAAACAACACAGTCCATATGTATGATCTCAGATATCATGCATCCACTATACACCTAAAACAAAAAGTACATAATGGAACTAGCCTCCAGAGAAGACTGGCTAAATAGACAGGTTAGTGAGAGGCTGGTACTCCGATATATTGTATTCCAATGGGTCGAAACTGGGTCTCGACCTACTCTTTGGAATTTAATGTGAATGCCCCAAATTCAAATTTAGTATCTATTTGGGTAGATTCACCACTATATTCCAGGCAAAAATTAAACTGCAATAACACTACGTCAACCATATATTCTATATAAATTCTGAAAATCAAACAGCACTGCTAGCGTTGAGATCAAACTAAGTAAACTCGAAGTTATTTGGAGACTGCGTGAACCGACTAAACACTCTGGGATGTAACAACAAAATCGTGTTAAGATGAGTTCCGGGTCACGCGAGAATCAAAGGCAATGAACTTGCCGCCAAGCTCGCACGGGAGGGCTCAATGAATATACAATTTGAACCCAAGCCATTTTGTGGAATCTCTAAAGGCCTAGCCCGATTGACCCCTGAAGCTCTTTATCACAATAAATCGTTTTAGATCTGGTCTGATACAGAAGGCTTAAAACATTTTAAAACCTTAACCCAGGCTTTTAATCTTCAAGCAACTCAAGGCCGTGCCGGTTTTGTTCCCTAACGAAAGAAACGCCTCTGCACATCCTAACTGATTGTGGACCCTTAATGCCCACACGTAACACTCATCTGGGAAATTATGTACTTCACCCAGAAGATGTGAAATTGATCAATACTAAGCAACATTTTCTATTTATTGAAGACATAGGGCTTAGCAGTGAACCACAGCCAGCCGTAGCCATGGCAGCGATCTTTTAGGTCACAGTGATATTGCTCTCATACTCTAGACTTGCATAGCTGATCGCACAATAAAAACTCTTACTGAATCTACCTTTCCCTCTCTCTATCTATCTATATCCCTCTCTTGCTTTCTTTCTCTCCTTCTCTCTCTCTCTCTCTCTCTTTCTCTCTCTCTGTCTCTGCCTCTCCCTCTCTTTTGCCAATTTTCATCCAGTAAAATAACCTCATTTCGACTAGTAGATAAAAACGACGAAAAAAATTGAATTTTATTATCTCGAAAATATATTTCTTTCCATTCGTATCCTTACCAAACTGACGTCGCGTAGGGCCATCCTGAGCCGATAATCACTTCTTTGCGAGTTAGGTTTCCTTTCGCAAAATGCCTCCTCCTGAAACTGCCACCAGGACTGTTAGCCCCTAACAAGAACCTGATAAACATAATTTTAATCCCGATAAGTTATTTAAAATTATTTAATGTTCAAAACGGTTGTTCTACGTAAATTTTCAAACATCGATTTTATGTGCATTAACCTAAGGCCAATAAAGTTGTTTTGTTATATTTATTTGTAAAAAAATTACACCATCTATACATATATACATTACACCCAATAGTATTTTTTATTAATTTACAACTTCAGAATTGGTCCATTGTACCTAACTGCAGACAGGTGTAAGACAGGCTGTCGTAATACCCCCGAAAATCTTCACCGCTGCATTGGAATTGGAAGACATTTGTAGCTACTAGACTAGAAAGTATACGGTTTCAAATATAGTAGCAAGTCACCTTCGATTTGCCGACGATATAGCCACTATAGCAGAATCGCTGGAGGACCTTAGCACTATGCTGATTGACTTTAATTGTCTCCCACCGAACGGGTCTTAAAATGAACATAGACAAGACAATAAATATGTATAACGTCCATGTCGTACCTGCCAGAAGTTTTTGGGAGTACTTCGCTCGAAGTTTTTGAAAATTTTCCGACTAGATAAGTCGAACTTCGATTGAGAGGTCAATCGACAGATCTAATTTAGCTTAGAAGTATTTGAAAGATTACCTCACATATTCTGGTTAGTAGCAGGCTAGCTGGTAAAAGGAAATAGACCTGTGACGGGATGTAATGATAATGATGATGGTGTTTTAACATTTTTACTGTCCGAATTGTTTGAGCTGAATAAATATATAAATGGAGATGATAAATATACATAAATATGTATAATTAATATACTAACATAAATAAATGAATAATACATAAATAAATAAAAGCCCAACCAGATGGAGGCCCTCGGCAGGGGAGCCCAAACGGAGAGGTTTGGAGGAAAGGGAAAGAAACCAACCTGAAGAAACCGAGGAGCACCGCCTTCTGCATCCGAGCAGTCCATCACGGAGTTCCAGCCGCCTCAGGTGACCCGAGAAGCTGACTGGTATTAGCCCGTTTGCAGAAACGACTACAGGAATAATTTCGGTCGGCAGACCACCCCACATGTCGGTCACCTCGTAAGCCAGGTCCAGATATTTTGTTTGCTTATCTGTTTCGGCTTTCACGATGTTCTCATCATACGGAATGATAATGTCAACCAAAAATATCCTTGACTGTGCTCGATCCATCAGCACAATATCAGGCTTATTCGCAAGAATAGTCCTGTATGTCATGATGGCCCGGTCCCAGTAGAGCCTGGCGCGGTCATTTTCGAGCACGGCTTCCGGCAAGTACTTGTAATACTGCAATTTTCGGTCCACGAGACCGTATTTCAGAGCGAGCTCCTGAAGGTTGTGCCTATGCGTGTACTCAGAGTTAGAAAGCGCCGAACGACCGGAAATGACATGCCTAAGTGACTATATAGAATGATCATCCGGAAGTAATGACGGAGGCTGCACACTTCGCGATTATGCATGCTCAGAAAGCCACGCCCACCATGCTTTCGCGGCAAGGAAAGCCTCAATACCGACGATCTTGGATGATGCATCCTATGGGACGTCATGGTAGTGCGGACTTTTCTATCCAGGACTTTTAGTTCAGCCCGAGTTCACCTGAGTATGTCAAAGGTATACAGGAGGACAGGTATGACCCAGCCGTTATATGCGTGTGTCGCACGTCGCAAACTGACTGTTTCATACCAACCTCATCGATATCAATGTTCTGTGACGTACCCGGGTTTCAGTATGTTTCAGCCTTGGAAAGGGTCCTTAAGTTGCCAGGGATAGATAAATCTGTGCCCTCAGAGTTAGCAATCCTTCCCGTTTCAATATGGAGGACCGCACACTTATCCGTCCCCAGCTCCATTCCATTAGAATTACTAAATTCACAAGTCCGCTCGCCCAAATGGCAAAGGATCGTACTCCACTGCCCATACACTGCTCGAGGAAGCCTCTAACTATACAGTCAATCTTGTACAGCTAGAGACCCTCTTTAGCCATGTACGGAGCACCAAGTAGAATGCCTTTCCGAAGTCTATCCAGACGGCGGAGAAGTTCTGACGGTTGCGTTTCACCACTTTGCCAATAACGGCGTCAATTAGGGGTGGTTCCTTGGTTCTACGACCACCATCACGTGTCTACCCACCAGCTTCGGGTGACGAATGATTCTTGCGCTCAAAATAGATGTCAGTGTCTTATATATGGTGGGTAGACACGTGATGGGACGGTATTTGCTCGGATCTGTGGTATCCTGATCTTTAGGAACCAAATGAGTGATCCCAGTAGTGAAGAGGCTCGGGAGTGACTTCTGGTCGATAGCCTGTTGAAACTGTCGGGCGAGCACAGTGTGACACACTACGAAGCCTGGCTCGCCACAACTTCCATCCAAGGGCCCTCGCTGTGGTTTACGGGCTCTGACCACAGGCCACACCAGAATGCAATAGTGTAGCCCTTATTCGGTCCTGGGCCCGCGCCACATACCGCTTCTACGAAGCAGCGATTTTTTGCTTCAGGTCGTCTATGCGCTCCGATGGTTTCTGCGTGATATCCGACTGGGACAAACTGATATTTGTCCCAGCAAACGCCATTCTATCGGTGCGCGCAACCCGACCTGATGCTTGCCAGTGTGCCGACAAGGGCCCTTGCATTTACAATACGGTCCTCGATTCTTTTTCTCCAAGCTGGGATGGCGCTACTTTGTCTAGTAGCGCATGCAGCCGTGGGAAATTTGGCGCCAATAATATGGCAAACTACCACTGCGGCTCCAAAAAGAACTGAGTCCATCTCGCAAAGGTCCCGGCTGGCTTCCAAATAGGTCACCGGCATTGGGTTAAAAGCTTTCACGACAGCCCGATTTCGCATGCTCGGGGTGGAAGTCGCGGTCGATTTTCAAGAGGCATGCTGCGCGTTTCAAAAATCGCCTCTTCCAATATGTTTCTTCGTCTCTTGTTCTTGGGAGACTATTTCATCATCGTCCGATTTAACCACAACTGGAAGTTCCATGGTGGCTTCCACGTGTGGATCCTTGTCTGTCGCCTGAGGAGCCACATCCCCAACCATAGCCGATTCATTCGATGTGGGAATAGCCTCATGTCGTATTCGTTCGAATTTGACATCATCAATTATTTTCGAGCGCATGATGTACCGAACCCGGTCCGCCAGGTTTTGTTCCGTGACGGGAATAGACGGCTCCAGCTCTACAAAAAAGGAATGCATCCGAGCCCTATACGCTATCCCCGCAGTTTCTACCCCTTTCGCCCTATAGTACACCCGCAATGCGTTTTCGTTTTGTCGTCATAGTTTTTCCTTTCAAATCTTCTGGTGGAGATGATGCTTGTGGGGGGCTGCTAGGTTATCGTGCAGCTCCTTGCACTCGGCTGGTGGCCCGCATGCTGCCGCGTAAAGCGCCAGCTCCAAACGCGCCCCGGCGACCCCCGGGCAGCGGCCCTATGGGCGTTCCTCTTTGTGCCATAATCAATTTTATGGGTGCCAATTAACGGGAGACGCCCAAACCCGGCACCGTTTCATGGTTCGGTCATAGGCACAAACGAACCTTTGCACTCACAACTATCCCTAGGCATAGCGCTCTCACATCTTGGCAAGGCGCTGACTGACTGCGCCTACGTAGCAGTTGCATAACTGTTACGTCAGAGGGCGATGGGGTCGTTACTTCCCTACGCCTTTCAACTTTTATTATTATTATCATAGAGGATATTTGTTGAAGTTGTCACGATTAGCAATCGCATATTTGTATTATTTTGAAATTGTTATCAGTGAGACGCTGTTGCCATCTCTCGTTTCAGTTTCTCTCTATTATTATTATCTATTGTAATTGGGTAGTGGATTTTCTTTCGCCGCTACTATAGGGTGAACATTAAGTGAATTATTATTGAGGAATTATACCTTAGAAAATTATTTCATTAAAAAAGTTGCTAAATTTTACGATTCGTTTATTACGTAAATATAAGTATTTTATTTGGAAATTGACTTAATTAACTTACATTCACTTTTGAATTATCTATGGGTTATCCGCTACGTTTACTTACAGAGACGGCCGTAGTCTATGTAGCGACGTGTGCAACCAATACCCTGGCGCCCTCTAGCAGGCGCACGGTAAAAATGGGATACTTACGGTAGTATTTTCAAAAGTAAATTCGCGTGGGAATGGTCCAATCTTAAATTATGTCGGGAAGCAATTGGTATACGAGTTAATAGTATTTTTAGGAAGGAAAGGTTTACGAGAATAACAAGGAACATCGGTAATTATTTCAAAAATATTTACTTTAAAAACTAGTTACATTACGGAGCGCTTATACTATAACACAAATATTTTACAAAAAGTTCCAATTTCGTACTTTCGTATTAGCAAAATCTTTAACAATATCAATGACTTCAATTTTGATTTCATGTTCAATACTTATTAACAATTAACTTGCCAATCTAATTCGCGACAATGTCTATGGTTTTAATTTTTTTTTTGTAGTTTAGAAAATGATCTTTCGCTGTGTTGTACAAAGATTGGCAATGTAAGGTAAATTTTCAGTGCCATGGACAGATTTGGGAAAAGTAAAATTAATTTATTCGTAAACAAGTAATTTAAATTATCCAATAGTGTAGTATTGTCTTCAATAAATACTGGTAATTATTCGATTTCATTAAAGAGCTCAAACTTTCTCCACATCTGAAGAGCCAAACTTTATAGCATGGCACAATTTATTTTCTAAATTAGAACAATGTGCTTTTTTATATCTAAATCTAATTTTTGATAAAATGAACATATTACATTATTTGATTCAAAAGTTCGAACCGTTCTTCGAACTTAGTAACTGCAGTATATACAAATAGTGGTAAAAAATTACTATAAAACGTGTTTTTTTTGCGTCTATTATCGGTTCATCTACCACCTCATAATCAAAAAACCTACGTACGCGAGAGCGGGCAGGTAAATTCTGCTTTTGCCTCTGTTTATTCCTCCACAATTTTGGCGTTAGTAAGGAACTCCCCAAAGGCGGAAGAGACTTGTTTTATTTATCTTGTTTAAAATTTCGAATAAATAAGCGGAGAGCAGATTAATTTAAACTACTTAATTTTTGCCAGTAATGAATTTGCCATATTTCTTGGGTTCGCATATTCACTCAAAATTTTTTAGCATTGCAAGCACATTATTTATATCAGAGATACATTCAGCCAACTTTAAAAATTTACCATTACTAGAATTGTACCTTTTTCCGACTTCCGAAAATGAATCATGTTGATAACTTGTACCAGTACTGCCACTCAACGTCTTTTTACTGTTTAATTTCAACTTGGTACAAGAAATCTACCGAATTTTCTTTTTAAATAACAGTTTTCAATGTAATTTGTTTCTTTTTGAGACTTTCTATAGTTATAAACCAATGCTGTCAACCTTTTTAAACTATTTTACGATTAAAACTCCATACCATTTTAACTCCAGAGCACTCACGCCTATGTTAACGAACACTGAAGACTTGCTAGCACTAACGCCTGATCATTTTTTGATTTAGCACCCCGTAACTTCCTTGCCAACCCCAGACTATCAAGATAATTCTGTAAGCTCTGTAACCCAGTTTCAACAAATAGAACAATTACGCCAACATTTTTGAGCTAGATGGAGCAAGGAATATATCAGAGCTTGGCGCTATGGCGTTCCTGAAAAGGCTTATTGAAGCTCATTAGATTCCCTGATACACCCAAAGTAGGAGAACTCACCACCATTAAAGTGGAAGATAGGTCGTATTGTCACAGTCCACCCAGGCTCGGATGGCGTGTCAAGGTTTGCGAATATTAAAACGTCGACTGGTATAGTTCGCCGAACAATTTGCAAAATTTGTCCGCTTAGTGAACCTGAAGAATCTGGTGGATAGGTAGACTTTCAACCCCCGGCATGTTAAAGTGCCAGTCAAATTATCCTTTTTTCTCGTGCTAATATTAGATTGTAAATCGCGTAATTTTTAAAAAAGAATAATGTATTTTTTGTCATATAAATTAAAGATCGAGTAAAGATCGATTTAGCATATTACTGCATTTTATTATTAAAAAAAGATTATATTCCCTTACAACCTCATTAAAATTCTTACTCTTGTTCTATGTTGGAGATTGTTTTGAGTATATACACGGAGGAAATAAACTTCTTAGCACAACAATAAAGCTAAACCATTCGGGCGACCATTGTCATTTATAAATTCGAATCCGACATCAAACAACAATAATAATAATAATAGTAATTTCAGGTTGGGTGCCCAGTTATCAGATAGAATATAGACCTAATTTCATGCACACTAATGAATTCAAGTCCCTTCAACAATGTTACCGTTTTGCATCACCACAAAATTCAATGCCACGTATCTTTAATCATCTATTTATCCAACAACCAGGAGCACTATTGGTGCACTAAAGTGGTGCATTTAAATTTGGCATTCCCCAACGTCAAGTTCAATGATACGGTATTCAGAACCAATCACAACCAAACCAGTTCAAATTCGGCATACAAAATCAACCGCCCAAAAATATTTACGACACTGACTTACCTATGTGCACGGCACCAATTAGGCAAAAAATAACAACAAATGATTTGTTCTTTGGTGATAAACCTTCGACGTCACATCAAGATTTCTCTCACGATAATAATGACGGTAATTACTACAATCACTATGATGGTTTTATAGATGACTCTTCATTAGAAGGTCGGTCTAGAAAATTCAAATGAAGTTAATAATGAAGATAATGGAGTACTTGAAAATTTTCCAATAGTAACCTTCAAAAGTCCTCTAAAATAATCCATCTTAATAATTGCGATAGGATTTTAAAATTGCCTCACATAGTCATTCCCGAAACAAACTCGAAATTTTTAAAAACAACGGAAGTAATAGATCTTTTATCAATACCGTAAAGGCTCACCAATATTTTAAGGAGGCTGTACTTGCCGCAAAAGCATGGTGGGCGTGGCTTTCTGAGCGTGCTCACCATGCATAATCGCAAAGTGTGCAGCCTCCGTCATTACTTCCTGGCGAGATCAGATGATCCATTCTATAATGACGTCATTTATAGTGATAAAGGGCTTACCCCACTATCCTTAGCCAACGATCAATGGCAGGACCCAGCAGTGCTTAACATTTCCGACCGGGAAATCGTATGGAAGGAGAAGGAGCTCCACGGGAGGGACTACAGGGCTCTACATGAGCCCTTACTAGATACAGTCGCCTCCGTCAACTGGCTACGTTGTGACCTCTTCGGTGACCTCTTCGGGGAAACGGATGGTTTTGTTTGTGCAATACAGGATCAGGTAATTAAGACCAACAACTGTCGGAGATAAATCCTAAAGGATGGCACCGTCGACCGTCGTGTGTCGAGCTTGTCGCTATCCCGGTGAGTCGCTCAGGCATGGCATCTCCAGTTTTCTGCGCTTTCTAACTCTGAGTACTTGCACAGGCACAACCTAGTAGCCAGAATTCTACACGAGGAGCTCGCTCTGAAATACGGTCTCGTGGACTGGAAATTGTCGTGTTACAGGTACTTGCCGGAAGCAGTGCTCGAAAATGATCGCGCCAGGCTCTAGTGAGACCGGGCCATCATCATATATAGGACTATTCTTGTGAATAAGCCTGATATTGTACTGATGGACCGGGCACAGTCAAGGATATTTTTGGTCGATATTACCATTCCGTGTAACGAGAACCTCGTGAAAGCCGAAACAGATAACCATTCAAAATATCTGGACCTGGCTCACGAGGTGACCGACATGTGACTGAAATTGTTCCTATAGTCGTGTCTGCAAACAGGTTAATCGCAGCCAGCCTTTTAGGTCATCTGAGGCGGATAGGACTCCCTGACGGACCGCTCCGGGCTCAATCAAGCAAAAGGCGGTGCTTCTCCATACCGCCCGCATCGTCCGCCGGTTTCTTTCCCTTTCCCCCTAACCTTCGGCCGTTTGTTCTCCCCTGCCG
>DWHP01002736.1:0-14117 GCA_018247895.1 Parnassius honrathi
TTTTTTGTAGCAAATAAACAAAAGGATTCGGCTATAACTTTTTGTAAACCTGGGCGTTTTTC
Organism: Parnassius honrathi; assembly: GCA_018247895.1. Lineage (NCBI taxonomy): Eukaryota > Metazoa > Arthropoda > Insecta > Lepidoptera > Papilionidae > Parnassius > Parnassius honrathi. The sequence goes on from DWHP01002736.1 coordinate 63, forward strand.
ACGATTTGAGCAATGTAAAATAATCCAGCCTTAAACAATCCCTTCCGCATGTCTTTTGTGTTCTAGTCTGCAGTTTTAAAAATTGCTTTCACTTTAAACTGTATTGTACTCATTTCTATTTTTCTGTGAGTAATGACGTTTTTATCAGGTTTTACATTTGACTACTTTAGCTTTTTTTAAAGTTACAGTGACAAATAATCTGGCAGTTTTTTACGTGGTAAAGCCACGCTGCAACTATGTATATTATGGTTGTAGCACGAATGTGTCGACTCGACCAGGGTAGGACCACGCACTCACAGAATACCAGGGTAAAAAAGCAGCTTAATGCTACTGTATTTCGTATGATGAGTGTTGAACACCGGAGTCCCCATTTACTGGAAACAAGTCATTCCATCTCAGTCCTCAAGGGTGACGATGCGTCTGCATTTTTATTTTTAACTGAGAATAAATGTAGATGTTTATAGGCCACAGCTTCCGCTTACCATCAGGTGGACTGTGTGCTCGTTTGTCGCCCTTATTCTATAAAAAAAAACTCAACTCAGATTTTTAATAATTTTGGCTATTAGTTCGGAATGCCATAAAAGTGAGTAAATATTAGATTTTTACTTATGAAATTGTTGCTTTGTTGAGCTGTAATAGCTGTGGTTTTATTTGGAATTATAAATTTAAATAAATTAATATAACGCCTCCAAAACACAGGCGTATCTCATCTCTTCACCGATAGAGGAGCCCGCTCACACTGGCTGGCATTTTCCAAAATATGTCTTTGGAATACATTCAACACTTTCGGGTTCGTTAGTGATTGAGATTTCTTCGCACCTTAACTATGGTCGCTTCGTTGAGTCTAGGGTCAAAGCAGCCCCAAGCAAACAAGGTATCATTTAAAGGGTGCGTCGGTACTTCACTCCGGGGCAGCCTCTTACCTAATATTATATGTAAAGCGCCACTCCCGTCGTGCGTGGAGTACTACTGTCAAATGTATGGGATGGTACTGCACAATGCCGATTAGCAGCATTGGGCTAAGTGAAGAAATGTGCTAAGAGGTTTATTGGTAGCCTTGATTTAGTTAAAACCAATTCTGTCTGCCTTAACACAAGCGCAGAGTAGCCAGGTTCTCGGTATTCTTCCTTCTGTCCTTTAATTCCTTCCTTCCCTTTCCAACATGGGATAACAAGGTGGTCGGCGGATCATCGGCACTTTATTGTCGATATTCCTGGCATTAAACCAAACGGTTTGCTTTTTCTTTCGTAATTCATACAGCAAAGGTATGGTGTGGAATAATGTGCCGGCGTTTGTCTTTCCGTTCGAACACAATCTGGGTTCTTCAAGGAAAGAGTGAATAGGCTTTTGTTATGCTAAGACAGTGCGGTTAACCATCTAGGGTTTTATCACCACGTACCACCAGGTGGGATTTTAGTCAGGCTCTGGTTTATTTACTAATATATACTAATAATAACTTCTAATCCTTGAAGTCTTAAAGACGCCCAGATTGTATTCAGCAAACAGTCCCGAAGTAGCTGTTGTAATAAGTATATTAAAACAGCGGAACTACTAATGCACAGATAAACATAGGCCTCCTCCAGCTGCTTTACGGCACGGTCTAGAGTCACCTGCCACCATCGACTCATTGCACTTCTTTCCAGTTTATCACTACGTCGCCCTAAATTGCACTTGACGTTTCATGGTTGCTATTCTAAAACCTATCTCTTCCATTTCTGTTGTCGGGTCTACAGGTTTATTGAGCTAGGGCGGATTTCTCTGCTACAAATTCTAGTACGCAGACAATCTTCGAGTGTATCCGCTTGCCATAATACAATAGTGCACGTAATAAATCACTAGCGATCCGCCCCGGCTTTGCACGAGTGATTTCTGGATCTCGACAAAGCGCCACCTACCAGGTCCAATTTAGTTTTTATAACCATCTAGGGATCACTCAAATACACACAAAAATTCATCAAAATCGTTTGAGCCATTTTCGAGTTTTAGCGAGACTAACGGACAGTAATTGATTTTTATATATAAGATTTGTTCATGAATTTTACGCGTATATACATATAAGAAATGAATACCCATTCATCGACGCTATCTAATTTATTGTTTCCATTTTTATACGTTTTAAAGTTCAGGCTTTAACACTAGTAACAGCAGAAAGTTGTGAACCTATTTCTAAATACGTAGCAGAGAGTGAAAGACCTCTTACACAATCGGAAGACGCCAACGTAAATCGTATTTAACAAAAAGGAACACACACACACACACACACACACACACACACACACACACAGAGCGTTAAGAAAAAGAAGATAATCTTTTTCACTTAAAGCACGTAATGATTTGAACATAATATACTAAATGGTTCTTCACGTTGTAACTGCTTAAGGAACTTGCATTATTTGAGCAGATGTGATATTCGTTCTTCAAGTATCCTCATTTTTCTCTCAGAAATCCCAGACATAACGCGAGGCACATTACGTGGGCTCTTCGGGAGGGATTGAAAGCTTTGACATATTTTCTTTTCTAAGTTCACGTGTTGGAGCATTTTATTATCATTGCTTGTGTGTTATTACATACACAGGTTGAGTTTTTAGATAGTGTTTGGGCAATTATTGCATTCAATTACAAATACCAGAGTGAATATAAAACGAAATTTATAAATAACTGTCATTATGAAATTAAATGTAAGTATATTACTGAACATTAAACAATGCTTTCTTATTTTTATTTGCTAATTGACTCCAATGGCAAATTCTTCAATATTTTTTTTCTTTTTCCTCTTCGTGGGTCTCTCCCGTTTCATTGACGATTGATCTCAATCTTCACGTTTGGCAAGCGAACTGATAATCGCTATACCATATATCTTGCACTTTTGAAGCTGCTGCTTGTTGTTGGTCTGGATATTGCCTCATGGCAACGTGCATTTATATCATCAGTAGGACTATTTGAAGAGAATCGCATAAAAAATTGATAGGAATAGTTTTCGGTACTCATGCACCGATTCCTACTGGACTAATTAAAAAATACGTAAAATATTTTTCGATGTTTTTATTATTACTAGAATGACTTTATTTTGTCTTGAACTTATACCTTCCCTACTACCATTAGTTTTAATAAGACTTGTTTTTACTAGAGGCAACTATTACGTAACACAAAAAGACTATGTTTTAGCGTTACGACAAATTTCGTTTTTACTTTAAAAAATTGTAACTTACAGTTTTTCTGATTTATTGTCCATATCGTAATTGTTATTCGAACAATTTTCAAGAGTAAGTTTATAGTGCAGTTTCGTAATAGCTTCAAAGTTATAGGTCTATATTTTATGAGGGAATGTAACATTTCGTTTGAATTATTCATTAACGGCAGCGTCACAGTCGCAATGAATTCTACGAAGAGCTCATATCGCACGGTTGGAACGTGACACAAATCCACAGCTCAATAAGCGCGATGACAGACTAGATGTGGTTATCAGGCTCCTGTCTGCCTCCATGACACATAGCATACATTTTCGCAAACTGCTTCACATAAATCAGCATAAAATGAATTTTTCAAGGCTTTCTCAGGCTACCTTGTATTGTCTCGACTAAGCTAGTAATTTTTTTTTCTTTCATATAAGCGGCTTTTGAAATTCTGATGAATAAACTTTGTAGTCATGCGCTCTGCTCCAGTTTAAATTAACGCGCTACATTTAATATGGATCGGTATTGACATTGAGCAAAAATGAATAGTATATTTCAAAATGTGTTTTAAGATTTATGAACGTCAAGTGAGGTTTGTATTATGATTGTTGTTGCTTGGCTGGGCGTCATAATGTGACACGAATGGGTCAGCTCGACCAGGGCAAGACCACGCTTTTTGTTATGTAGGTGTAAATAACCGGAGACACTTTTTATTGGAATCGAGGCATTCCATCTTAAACCTCAATGATGACAACACATACATAAATTTTAATTTTTAATCAAGGATAGACGTCGATGTTTAGACTGTGTGCTCATTTGTCACCCTTATTCTGCGGGGGGAAAAAACTTTTTACTGAAAACGAGGCATTCCATCTTAGACGATACAGGTCACATCTTATCTGCATTCTGACTCCCAAAAGCGAGGATAGACGTAGATCAGATGGACTGTGTGCTTGTTTTTTAAGTGTGACAAACGAGCACACAGTCTACCTATTATATACATATTACATTCTATATTGAAAATATTGTGTTGCGTCGGTACCTATAACATCTATGAGTAAAATATTACAATATAATTTTTTTTTACAGGAACCGTGCTTGCAGTCGAAGTTCACTTTGAAAATAAGGACAGCGGGTTCTTCATAAAACATACAGCGAGGTGGAACGGCGCTGGACCACCGCCTGAGCCTGCTGGTACTGCTTTACCGGGGGCATTGCTATCACTTGACCGGTTCACTGTGCTCCAAGGATCGGCTCCAGCCTCGGTCCGTGCAACATACGGCCCATTTTCGACGAAGCAAACCGTACCGGCACGCTATGCAGTACCCGATCCTCTGGAACCGCCGCGGAGGAATGCAACATTACTGGAGCTCCAAGACGCCACAGTGCATAGACTTGACGTGTCCGCTCACTTAGTGTTTCGTGAGCTTCCCCGTGATGCTCCCGTTCTACGGGTACTCTTCCATACTGGTGGCGAAGGAGGAACACGACGCGCTGCAACACGGCCTAGACGTGTTTGTATAACACTCCATGCGAGTCTTGCTTCTAAAACACTAACTGCATCATGCGGGCCTGAAGGTGAAGAAGGTGCGTGCTTAGCTGAACTCACGGTTCCCGCTGCTTGGTGGCCGGCAGATGGAAAAGGAAAACGACCGCCGAGGAATGTACGATTGGCATACAGTGCAGCAGAGGCTAGTAGTGGAGAGAGCACAGAAGGTGTTTGTGGAAGAGTCTCTGTTCAACCAGCCTGGCCTTTGGGCACTGTGACTCTAGCTGGTGCACGTGCCGGATATCGTGAAGCAAGAGCCGGTGATGCCGCAATCCTTTTACCACGTGCGCCTCTTTACCCTCATTCCCGGTTACATCTGCCATTTGTTATACGTCGGGATGCAAGTCACTCCACTGGACATGTTGTTATACGGTGAGTATTCTTAATATTTGTAAATTCAATCGGAATAAAGAATGAAGCCTTTATACAGAAATTCTCTATAAGAAAACAAAAATATGTAACGGCTCGGCAGCGCAGTGGCTAAGCATTTGGGTACAGAGCTGCGATCCCGCGGGTTTAAATTTCCGAACGTGAAACAAAAATGTACCTACAAATAATGTATTCAGTTCTGGATGTTGTGCAATTTATGTATATTTACGCCGCCACGAACTGAAGATTTTTCCAAGTTGGCACTTGTAAACGTATAATAAAACGCAAAATTTTTAAAGAGAAAAATAAAAATTTTCGTCTTCACATATTATGCAATCACAATCGCAAGGATTGTTAGGGTTCTGTTTATACACCTTTTTATTTATGTATTTAAACGATCTCTAAAGCGTCTGTAATAAATAATTATACCGTTAGAAAATATATAATAACATATAACTTCCTTAATATTTCTTTTCTTACGTAATCATAATCCTACAATAAATGAAAACAACCTTTTTTTTTCTTCCAAATCAAAATAGTTGTCATTAGAATCAAATAATTTGGATATAGCAATTGTAGTTGGTAACGCTGCACCACAAGTTCACAAGTGCTCTTGAATCTTGAGATGACAGCAGCGATTCCCACATGTAGCGAGTGCGGTCTCCTAGCATGTCTCTCGGGTTAATATAAACAATTTGTTTGTTTTATTCATGCACCAGGCACCTATTTAAACGCTCCCCCGCACAATTTGAGTGGCTTATTGTTTGTGCAAAGCCCTTTACAGTTTCATGTGGGAGGGGTCATTAAATTATAACGTAGCACCTCCGTCAAATGACATCGACGTGAGAAGTAATTCTGTTAAGCAATGATGATAATGGCTCTTTAAACCTGCTTTGCAACTTTTAACCACCAGTGAATTAAAAATGTATGCGGCACCTGGGGCCTTTTCACTTATGGTGCTATGAACTATTGGAATATTCACAAGCACTTGACGCATTGCTCCCGATTTGCTGGTTACTTTACAGTTTCATGAATTATTTTCTGACAAATTTTACAAAATATTTTATTAATTTTACTTATTTCTTCTTATTTTATTAACATAAAATACGTATAAAATAATTACAGCTTTGAGTTGGAAAAAACGATACGGAATGAATAATAATTAAAAATAATTCAATCTAAACAATATTTCAATGAACTTTTTTAATGATCCTTAGCATTCCATTACAGCTTATAAAGTTCACTTTGCGCGTGGACAGCCCCATAAGTTGATTCCTCCTAATATTATACATATGAAAATTTGTTTTTTGGTTTATTTCACACAGCAACGCAACGGGGCAACGGAGCGACATGTTTGCTTTGCATATTATGGATAATTTATGAGCTGAAAATTGATGTAGGCTACTTTTCATTCCGTAAAAAGCACGGCTTCTGTGAAATGGATATAGGAGTACGTAATTCTGTACCTCTTAATGCTCTCCTTATATTTCGGAAATTTGGCACGTTAGCTATGATATTTCGAAGTTATGTCGTTTTCCAAGCTTCACACTATCGAAGCCGCGGGCAAAAACATTAAGATTAAACATGAGATCATAATACGATAGACTAATAGTGTTAACCAAAAGATCAGAACAAAGGAGAGGAGTTGATTTTAAAAATAAAATTTATATCTCATTGACACATTTTTGTTTTGAATGACTTGAGCTATAAAAAACTACATATTGTATTTGAAGCACTATTTTATATATTTAAACAAGTATCCGGTATCCGAATGGTTAGTTACGAGTATTCAGCCGGATACTAGATATTAAATAAACGGGTCGGCTACATATTATATATCCATTGCATCTCTAATGTATTTTTTTTTTTTGGAAACACGATCATAAATAAGTTAGTACCTTAGTTAAAATAGACTAAATTATTAAACGTTTTTATAGAATGAAGGTGAAGTCAGGATTGAAGCTGGTTAGTGTGACGGCAGCCAACTCTCACTGGGCGGTGACAGCGGAAGTAAAACCACGGGCCGCCACCGTCACCGCTACGCGTCTCGAACAACCCCTACGCGACGATGATCTACTCGACACGTGAGTATATTTATGATTGTTTAATGACAATTTTATAATGCAAACCTTTGGGAAAATATAAGAAATATGAACATTGAGAAAAAGTTTCTACAATATTTTTCTCAATGTTCAATATTAGTCAACAATTTTTTTATTGGTTTATAAGTTGAGTCAAAATTATCAAGACCCTGCTACGTGTAGGATTAAAATGATCGACCAGTACGACCAATTGTTATACTTTAGTCTGATTGCACAGGCCGGATTTTGTTATTTACGTGGTGGTTGCAGCACGAATGTGTCGGCTCTACCGGGGCAGGACCACGCTCCCTCAGAATACCAGCGTAAACAGCAGCTGAATGCTGCTGTGTTTCGTATGGTTCAAGTGTAGAGAACCGGAGACCCTTTTTACTGGAAATAAGGCATTCCATCTCAGTCCTCAGGGCTGGCAACGCATCTGCATTTTGATTTTAATGGGAGATAAATGTAGATGTCTATGGGCCACAGAATCCACTTAACATCAGGTGCACTGTGTGGTAGTTTTTCCCCTTATATCATAAATAAAAGACCGAACTCCTTATTGCAGAAAGTAGATTTCAGTTAGTTTCACGTTTAAAATGATGTTAAAATTAGGAAGTCCCGTGCAAAATATGTGAATCGTATGTGTGATATTACCATAAGATGCGAACTAAATTGTTACGTATGAAATTTGAAAGCAAATGTCAAATTTCGCTAACACTATGGCCGTAATAGTAATATATATTCTTTACCGTAGCTAAGTAATTCCTTTTATAAAAATACTTCTTTTATCATAGTGCAAACCAGACTCTCAATAAACCTTGTAATAAGACGGTAATGGTGCAAATGTAGCATTCACTTGGCATTTTTTTAATCTTGAATTTTGAATTTATCTTGATCGACGATCGGCGATTGATAGAAATTACTTTTTCATTAAAAACACTAGAATTAATTTTTGAAAAATGTATAGAAATATTTCTAAGGTCATGAGTTATTTCGAATTCTGTTATCGCAACGGAAACACTGAAACCTATTATTATACCCGGAAAACCTATTATTCTTTTTTGTCCGTTGGTGGTCTATCCTATGCTATGTATAAGGATTAGGAGACATTATCGGGATAACATTCCCGGGTTTTCGCCTATATTATCCGAAAACCCTGGAATGTCATCCTGATATCGAGATAAATATTTATTACATTATTTCGATATAGGTCGCAATTTTAAGAAAATATTATAAATATATTATACACTTTCCCCACGTGTAAGCATTTTATGGACTTTCGACATAATATGCATATCGAGTGAGGAATCTTAAGAGAGATATTTTTAAGCATAGTTATTAGGTTCCATTAAATAAGTATTTAAGCTTGATTTTAAATTGCATAATCTATACTCATCATTTGGTTATATGAACAAGCGAATCAATATGTACGAACACACACTTGGCTATTTTAATATGAATAAATCTTTATTTTAATTCCATATAAATTAATCTTACCGCTTTCAAGCAAATACATTATCGATGCGAAGCATGCGGTTCGTTCTATCTAAGGTGGCATTAAATGCAGTCCAATTTATGAAACTAACGATGGTACATTTTTCACTAATTTGAATGTGATCAAATCACTTGTGACAATAGCACTATAGTAAATTGGAAATTTATATTCTGCAAGCCAATGAATTCTTTGTTTAACATAATAGAAGTTTGCATACACAATAGATCGGAATGCGATCAGATTCGGTTTTTCTAACCTTATTGCATCCGTGGCTACACCATGATTGGCTTGCTTCCAGTGCAAATTTAAAGGACCTATTCCGTTTCTATTTTGTCAAACCTTACGTGTTCCTATTTGAATTTCACGTTGTCCTAGTAAGTGGGTCGACTGTCCAGGGAAATAAACGATCCAGACTCGGTTAGAAAATAACAAAATTTAAGCGAAATGCAATTTAGTTTACGGGCGACATTATACAAAGCGGTTTAAAATAAATTGTTGTGAATTTAGCGTTTAACTTTTAACTCTACACAGAAAATATATTACCACTGGTAATAATAATTAATGAATGTTTCATTATTAATAATATAATTATTAATATAGAATATGAGTGACAAACGAGCACACGGTCCACCTATGTAAGCACCTGTGTGTGAATGCTGTCGCCCGTAGACATCTACAATTATCCTCGATTCAGAATCAAAATGCAGATGCGTTGTCACACCTAAGGCCTGAGGACTAAGATATAATGCCTCTTTTCCAGTAAAAAGGGTCTCTGGCTCTCTCCACTTACTCTACAAAACTCAGCTTGCCAACCAAACTCCTAAAGAAGTACCCATTTCCTGTTTATATTAAATTTGTTAACATCCCTTCGTACAGAGATATCGAAGAGAGCGGCGGGGCGGGAGGACCTGGTTGGGAAGAAGTACTGACTTGGTTAGTCGAAGTTGGAGCTGAAGGTGAAGGGGACGCAGAAGGTTCAGAAGGGGAATCAGGGCGTGGCACAGCACGTTTAAGTTGGACGGCGAAGGTTTCTTCTGCGCCTAATTCTGGATCAACAACGGAAGAAACTCCTCATGAGCACAGAGTCAACACAAGACTTGACATCGAAAAAGATGACATTCAAGCTGTTCTGCCAATTTCAAAGGTCACTTGAATAATAATTACAATCAATACTTTCACTAATATAATATAAACTTAAACTTATGAATGTAATTTATTAAGTGTAATTTAGTAAGATATAATTTTAAACTGACGCAATATTAAAAACTTCGTTAATATGGCTATAATCTAAATTAAGCAATTTATTGAAATCGTAACAATAAATTAGCCAAAGGCAGTAATTGATGGACCGATATTTATTACCTTTTAAACATTTTGGTGCAGTTATTCCGTACGTACTAAAATATCAAATAATTAATACCAATATTCAAATATTTTATATGCGTAAAGATCTCTAGGAAAATAGATAAGAGATTAATGTCTATGATTTTAATTAAAATTATTAGAAAAAATGTGATATTATGTAAGTATATCTTTACATTCAAATAATGTTTATAACTTCCTTTTTGAATATTTCTAGAGTAGGTACTTTGAGAGCGAAAATGAAGTTATTTGAGAACACGTGTGACCTTTTTCAATTATTGCCGATGACGACGTAACGAAGTTACTGAATAACGTTTGTGAAGCTGTTTATCTTGCGTCCATAGAAGCCATTAACCCGGGCCGACTGAGCCAATCTGCCAACTGATTGATGTATGTCGGTTCCCGTATATCTCTAACAGTCGATTAAAGCAATTGGTTTTGATGATTGAAATGGCTGTTATCGCGTGTTCCTAATTAATGCTCCATCTTGAGTTAGCTTACAACAAAATTCATGTACAGTCTACATCAGGCGATAGCAATCTATTAAATCGTAAAGTTCTGCTAATTTCTTCAAACTACTTTTGTTATTGGAATATAGGCTACATGTTTATATATGGATGTTAAAAAAAATAGACCATTTCGTAGACTTGTAATTTCTTAACCGGTACTGTCTAGCTTTTGTTAGTTTTTCATCTAGGTTCTTTTTTCTTACCCCGAAGTAACAGTGCACCGAGTGATGTGTCCCGATTTGTAGAATAGGTTATGCCGCTATAACTAAAATATATTGTTTTATAGTAGTGTTATTCTCAGTTTTGTAGTTGGATCTGTGATGCAAAAGATTTGTATCATCAAATGGATATAGTATGCTTTTAGTGATTATTTAAAAGATATATTACAAAATGCGGCAAACTTATAATTAAATACTTGTTCATTATTAAAAAATAACTATAGATGAAGCCTTGTAATTACGTGCATATTACTTTACGATTGTACATTAATTCGTAAATGTTTTAACACAGTATTTACATAATCCTCGAAGCTATTGTTGTAAAATTCAAAGCAGTACGAATAAATTAGGGGCCGACGCCATATTTACGTGCACGCCACATCTTTACTCACGGAATATTTCGTGCAATGTTTAGAACTGGGAGGTGCTCAACACGGCAGTACTAACGGGACGTCAGGTCTCACAGGCGATGAAAGTACTGATAGTGTCGCAGGCTGGCCAGGTCGCTGACGTCACTTTACAGAGTTCTTGCCACTCTGAAGACGAGAGTGTGCTCAAAGTAAGTGATTTTCATACTTTATCTAATACTTTAATACCTACTTTAATACTTGATGAAATTGGGTATTCGCTATTTCTTAAATAAGATCAACGAACACCATATCAATAGAATCAATAGTCGTAAAAATATATTGTTACATAAACAGGCTTATGGCGGAGAGTTCCATAAGCGTTAATTTTATATCTTAGCAATTACGAATCTTACTTTCGCGGAAATGCGATCATCATCGTCATGATCATTAGATATTACCATCATACTCATCATCACCACCATAATCATCATCATCATAATCACAGCTAAGTCCGGTGCCGAAAAAAAGACTTCCTCAGGGAACGCCGCAAAACTCTTGACTCATCCGCTTCCATCGACTAACTGCATGTCTTACCAAGTCATCACTTTATATAGTGTGAGACCGCCCTACACTTCACCACCCTACACTACCAGTACGAGATTACAAATCGAAAACCTATCGTCTCCACCGGTTGTTGGTTTTCGAACTACATGTCCGGCTCATTGTTACTTCAGTATACTGATCCGTTGAACTATGTCCATTACTTTAATTCTACTTCAGTTATCTTAATTACTAATTCTATCAAGCACAGGAACCCCTCGCCCTTTTTAGTGCTTGTGAGCTATGGTGAGGTCTTTCAGCGATTTTGTCATAATGACTATATCGCCGGCAAATCGAAAGTGAATGATGTACTCGCCATTGATTTTGATACCGTATCCAGTAGCTTGAAATGTCTTTCATTGAAGTGGTAAAGAGTTTCAGGTAATACAATGGTAACTTGTTTTACACCTCTCTGCGATTATCTAGGTTTCGCACTCTGGTTCTGTGGTCGCCATCATATACTTACTATAGAAACACTTGAGTACTGTAACATACCGATAATCAACCTGGCACCACTAAAAGAACTTCAGTAACGCCCAATATCCGACGGAATAAGGCTTTCTCATAGTTCACATTCGCTTGACAAATTGACATATTTCACTTTTCGGTCTTCTGTACAATTCGCCGAAGACTAAGTATGGGTATGCGGTAGGCTAAATGTTGTTAAGCCTCCAGAATCAGTCTTTAAGTTAGACAAGAGGCTTTCTCTGACAGACAGATTGCTGGTCGTCAGATAAAGACTTTTAAAGCCTTAGATGAAATTGAGTTCTTCATAATCTGTTCTTTAAAAAACTATCTGTTCAGTGATTGTACGCTATCAATCAAATCTGTTGAAGACTGCTGTTTCATTTCCCGCTAACAGCTATAAGATTAAGAATATGTTTAGAGAATATTTGGATTCTTCTTGGAAGTGTCTTGAAAAATTTAGCAAATTCGATAGAGACGAAAAGTTGTCACGGTCAAAGTCAAATCGCCGAAATATAAACCGCACTTTAACTAAATGAATATGTGAGTTTCGTACATATTAATGTCTTCTTACGTTATAATTAGTCTGTGATTGAATCATTTGCATCAATATTAAAAAGGCTTAAAGTACCAATGAAATTAATTTCCTATTTACTTAACGCTTTTAGCGACTCGCTCGGTGGCTCAAAGCTTCTTAAGAGCGTAGTAAATTTTTATATACTGCGATTTGCGCTCTTTCTGCCGTTTAAAAGATAACAAGGGAAATACATTTCGTAGCTTACAGTTTATCGACTGTGTAGCTAAAACTTCATAACTTTGAACTTTACTTTATGTTCAGGTTTCGTCATCGTGTAGTTCAGTATACGTGGATGGATCCGAGATCCGAGGCTCATCGAACGCATCCGTAATTGTCAAATACGGCACTTACACGGGACTGGCGCGTTTCACCGTTTGGATGCCAGAGTACCCACTTGAAATCGACGTAGACGACAACCGCCTCTCGCAAATCAAAGGTATGACACTGAGGGCGTCGAATGTTTGCGAGGCACTCCTAGCTTCCCTATGCAATCACTTCAAATATTGCCGTATAATATTTTGATTACATTTATGTCAAACTCTATTTTATTTTTTTATTAAGTACATAATGTTTATTTATACCAAGACACAGCCGGATCATCACGTGGATATTATGATCCGAGTAATTAAAACCTTTACAAATACTTTAAAGATAAAATGTGATTTATTATACTTTTAATTTTTAAGAAAAATAAAATTGTAATGTAAAAGAGAAGTAATAAAAACGCCGACAGGCAATACAGCAAAAATCAATTTTGTAAAAAATGTTGTAGAGATCATAGAATACTATAATACACAATAGAATGGCTGTCAACCTTCAATATGTATGTATTATAGTATTCTATGGTAGAGATACAACAAAAAAAGCTATGTGACGCCAAGTCACAGTGTACGCAAGAATAATAGTCCCGCCTTCATCATCATCATCATCATTACAGCCCTTCACAAGTCCACTGCTGAAAATAGATCCTCCCAAGTAATGCCACAAAGCACGGTTCTGAGCCACCTACATCCATCGACTTCCTACATGTCTTACCAGGTCGTCACTCCATCTAGTGGGGGGTCGCCCTACACTACGCTTACCGGTAAGAGACTACCACTCGAGAACCTTTCTTCCCCATCGGTTATCGGTTTTTCGAGCTATATGGCCGGCACATTGTCACTTCAGCTTACTAATTCGTTGGGCTATGTCAGTCACTCTGCTTTTACTGCGGATATCCTCATTTCTGAATCTATCACGCAGAGAAACTCCGAGCATAGCCCTCTCCATAGCTCGCTGAGCGACCTTGAGCGTCCTCATACGGCCAG